>SNQN01001628.1:0-19320 GCA_008642245.1 Bassia scoparia | reverse complement strand
TCTCGCTGTTTGCAACCCTTCCTCATACAAGGAGCAATTAGGCATAGCTCATGCCCGCCCAATCAAAACTAGCAATCGTACTCAAGTTGGCCAGAGAAGCCAAATACTGGAAGGGAATACGTGTGCCAAATGAGGAATCTGGTACCAAGAAGCTACCTACCATAAGCAGGCAGATGATCCGAGCTCTCTACTCATCACTCGTGTGAGGTAGATCAAGTCCCTCCAGCAGAGAAAAGGGACAAGCAGATGATGACCCTACAGTCAAAGTCTTAGTAACAGGCCCTATCAAGGCCCTTAGTAGATAAGTCCTAACWTTCAAATCAGTATTCACAACGACTGGCTTATCGATGAAAGCCAATCCGGTRAGCAACTAGAAGTCATATGGGGTAATAGTCATCTCACCTTAGGGAAAATGGAAAGTGTTGGTGGTATCCCAGAACCACTCCAACAGAGAAAMAACGAAATGGTGGAGAGCCTACTGCTAAGTCAAGGCCTTGAGAGATTCCAAAAAGTGACCAAATCCCGCCTCCTAAATGAGTCTCATAAAGTTCTGCTCCAACAGAACATCCTCATCAAAATAATTGACCACATCCATATGATGGCCATACCCCCTCAGTGCGTAGTTGCTCTGCAAAGAAACAAAATAACTTTCAACAGACAATARAGAAACGTCATGTATGGAAAAAGAAAGGGATATTAAGGGGTTTACAGTCCTCGAAAGAGGACGGTGAGAGATATAATGCTKCCGATAGCACCARAACTGCGTAGGAGACCAAGCTGGACAYGTCCACTTGTTCCTACAACTAGAACGAGGAACAATGGAACAAACTTTATATGTATCATCTAAAGAATCCGACATCCTACAAGCAAGTTCAATCCATGAGTCAAGGGTGTTCATYACCCATTTTGACCCAATTTTATACATTTCAAGCCAAAACATCACATATATGACCTTTGAGACACAATTTCAAGGTCACTATGAGGTGAAAAGTAGCTCACAAAGCATATTACATGAACATTAAGCATATTACATGATCGTTGAAGTATTGAAAAGTCATTCATACATCATATAATAGATTCTCAAACAAGATTTTTGAATTAAAATATGGTGAAAGCATGTATTAGAACTTAAATTAAGTTCATTATTACTTGCACATCATATATTTGATTCTCACATAACAATTTTGAATCAAAATGTGGTGAAGACACACATTGGTTTTGAGTTTGGAATTTGAGCATGAATTAGCTACTTGAATTACAAGCAAACAAGTAATSAAGAAAACCAAGCAAAGAAGCAACAACAAATCAAGCAACAACAATGGAGKAAAATCACAGAAAAAATTAGGCAAAGAAGAGCCATACAATCGACATTCCCCTCTTTGCCATTCAAGAACACAAGCTTCTCAATTCTCATCTCCATACAACATCAAAATCAATTCAACCATGAATATCCAACAAGAAAACAATAAATTCAAGCAATACAAGGCACAAAAACAAAGCAATTCAAGCAGAATTGGACAAGAATAAAAAACCTCCAAAACTCATGAACCCTAACATGAATTGGAGCACGAATTGAAGGAATTTGGGAAGAAAATACATGATATCGCATAGGAAATTACAAAGGGACCAAGGAATTTGAGCTTGAAATGAGATTTGAGCAAGCTTAGAAGGAGAGAGAAGATCCAAGAAGCCAATACAATTCGCAAATGAAGCAGCAAAGCCACGACAAAATGACAAAAGGCTGAAATACAGAGTATATACATGTAAACAGACCATATATATGGTTTATTCAATCGTACATACGGTTCTGAATACCGTATATACAGTCTAGGCGGACTAGGCTGCCACATAAGCTCAACTTGGACTTATTTCTGCAATGATTCGCGCGTTGTTTCGGTCATCCAACGATTTTTCACTTCGCAGGAATTCAAAATGAACTTTTGGAATATTTGTGAAATTACCAAACTGCACTTTTTCACAAAAAAATTACAAAAACACCCTCAGACAAACATATTCCAAGTCTTTCAATCCTACATTCGTCTATACGACGTCAAGAACAACACACAACTACTTCTTTTCCTAGAGGCTTATACTTGCCGAAGTGAAATCTCTRGAGGTTTTTACTTACCAAAAGAGACCCATAKAKACTCACAAAAAATTCATCACTATACGCAATTGTTTCTATACGCAACTTTCTTCCCGAAAAGACAACGTCAACCGTAGGGAAAACATCAACATCATCACTCATATTCCCCAAGGCTTATACTAGTTGCAAGGAGAACATCGGAGGTTTACTAACCCAAGGAGATTCCAACATATTGGTGCCCCCCGGCTTATACTCTTCGAAGGGAGACATCCGGAGAGTTTAACTACTCACCCGAAGGAGAATTCACACTACCATTGGGTCCCTCGAGCTTATACTAGTATCAAGGAGACATCAAAGTTTCTACTATCAAAGGAGATTACCACACACATCATATGGTGCCCTAGGTTATACTAGTCGAAGGGAGAATCCGAAGGTTTTACTACCGAACGAGAGATTCACATATTTGGTGAGCCTGGGCTTATACTAGAGAGCGAGAGACACCATAAGGTTTCTACTAAAAGGAAATTACAACACGCCAATTTTGGCGTACCGCCTAGGCTTATCTGCCAAAGGAGACACCTGAGGTTTCTACTATCGAGTGAGATATACATATTGGCGCCTAGGCTTTATCTAGCGAGGGAGACATCGGAGGCTTTCTAATAATCGAAGAGAGATTCATATACATCTATTCTCTTGAAAAGACAAAGGTGATACGTAAGGAGTAAGATGCCTAAGGATCAGGATCTTCAGAGGGAATACAGCCGCAGGGCGCGGTAAGCAGGTAAAACTCACTATTATTTCTTGCATGTTACCGGCGAAACAAAGGATAATTGAGATGACGAACACTTGAGCATTCTTCGTCTCACGAATCGAATCTTGACTTTCTGACTTACGAACAAGGCTTTCTTTCTACTAGACTTAGCAATTGGGGGCTTTGTAGACACCTAAATGTGTGAGTCCTTAGGCTTTTGATGATGACAAAACAGAACCTGAAAGAGAAACAGGACTTGTAATGTGAGGATATAATGTGGGGAATCAATTGTAATAGATATTGTTTCTTACGACAGTTTTACTACTATTATGTTATCATTATTGAAAACTAACTTGTTTATATGCAGGGAACATGATGTGTTAAAGTTCCAAGTACTGAGTGAAGGAATAAGTGGAACTTGTCCTCGACACATTATGCTGAAAAGCAATCTATACTTGTTATTGTGCATCTAACCTTGTTACAATGTGCAGTAGTTGGAGTTGATTCAAGATGGAGCATGAAGGGCTTTTTTCGAAGACATTCGAAGAGAGCTTTCATCATAATTTGAAAGTCTAAGGAAGATTCAGTCTTCAAGATTACATGAAAGAAGATGTCTGTACTTTATAGTTTTTTAGGTTTTCATGTAATGTGCTTTTGTAGTAACGTGTATGTTTGGGGTAAGTAAGTGCTTATTTTTATTGTGATAGTTTATGTTGTTGAATTTTGGTACAAAACTTGGACATAATTCAATAAATGTATCAATTGGGAACCACGTTGGGGAACAGGTTCACTACATGTAATATCTTAGGCTGTTTCTTGAAAAGTTATCGTTAAAATATTTCTTCAAGATCTGATTTTTAAAATATTCTAGCAGCTGGATAAATAAGTGTTAATTATTTTTGAAACGATTAATCTAGGAGTATTATCTTATTTGATTTTATTCTTTGGACAAAGATAGATAGATATTTCATAAACACATAAAGATTTGTAGATCAGTATGATTGATTTATGTAATAGGGTTTAATGTTATCAAACTATTATTACACTTGCTCATGACCTATTTGAAAGCATCTCTCACGTATCAATTCGAGTTTATTTTTGTGAGAAAGATTTGAGCAAAAACTCTACATGAGTTATGTCACAAGATCAGCTTAGAGCCGTAACATATTCTCTTTATTAGCATTCATCAAGAAGTGAGCATCAAAGACGAGAAAATTGGCTATTGTCAGTGAATCAATAGAGGGGTTGATTGTTGGTTGAGTGTTTGTGAGTTCAACACAAGGGCTTACGCGTGTAAGTGGATGCACATTCGGAGTAGAGTGTGGGGAGTACTGGTTTCCGGAGTAGGGAAGTAGTAGGGAGTGTATTCTTAATTTTTCGGTGTAGATTAAACAAAGGAATAAGGTTAGGCAGTTGGCTGAACGTTAAATCTTGTTTTTCTTTTATTGCTTTCTTATATTCCGCTACTTTACAAGACCAGCCCATGGGGTTCCTCACATAATTAAGACAAAAGAAAAATTGACTAAGGCTATTAATCACTCAATTCACCCCTCTGATGCTCTAAAACCTTCAATTAAGTATAAGTGCAAGGCTTCTTGTAGAGTAATATCTAGAGGAGCAAGCTGAGTACTTAGACCTTAGTGCGATGGGCCATGATAACAAGACACCAAAGTTCAACGGCAACAACTTGCTTGGTGGAAGAATAGGATCAGAACGTGCTCATGAGGATTGACTAGAGTGTTGAAGAAATATAGGTTAAGTTTGGTTAAGTGTAAGGTGGAACTAGAAAAGGCAAGATCTACTAAACCAATCTAGTCGATGGTGAAGAAAGATACTACTCTGGTTCCTCGAGCTTTGTAGTAGTGAAGTCTTTGATTTTTCAGCAGCTAGAAGCAAAGCAAATTCCATTAGTAGAACTTCTTTGTTGAAAGCCTTGAAATATTGGGTCGCTACCTAGAAGATTCACACAAGGAAATTGTCTCACTTAAAGCTGCACAGTTCATGTTTCCCATGCAAGTACCAGTGTAGATATTGATGATATGATTGATGAATATGAGGGTAAAATTTGGTAATTTGCATGCTGAGTTTTTCAATTGAGAAAGGGCAAACAGCCAATGGTGGTTGACATGACTATGACCCTAGGTTTCAAAACATAATCTACACACGAAGCTTTCTAAAGTGATTTTTTGATTTTCTAAGAGAGAGAAGACGAGTTGTTGACTTAGAAGTTGAACAGAGGAAAAAGAATTTCAAGATAGTCCTAGGCACTGTCAACAACCTATTGACTGCACAGGAAACATTGAGTTAGTTGACCTCATCAAGAGGTATTAGGGAAAAGTTGGTCTTTGTTACACTAGATAGAGAACAAGACTAAATGGTCCCCAGGGAAACACAATGGGTAAAGGAATTCAAGAGAGGTAAGTATGTCATGAAAAAAGACATGCATGTTTGTTATCACTATTGTATGAATGAATAAATTCTGATTTCATGCTAGAAAAGATGTGAATAAGAACAACAAACATATGAAGTTGGTTTGGAGAAGGAAAGACCAATAAGATAGATATTGTTGAAAAGGGACCTAAGGAAAATTGGGTTCCTAAACCTAATGTTTGATCTATCTTGTCAGACTAAAGTAAAGGGAAGTACATATTGGTATTTGGACAGTGGATGCTCAAGACACATGAGGGACAAGAAGCAATTCCTTTCACTAGTAGCCTATGATGGTGGAAGTGTCACTTTTGGAGATAGTAGCAAGGGAACCATCATTGGTTAAGGTAAGGTAGGTATGACACTTTCAAAAGCAATAGATGATGTTTATTATGTTGAAGGCTTGCAACATAATCTTTTGAGCATTTCACAATTATGTGATAAAGGTAATAGAGTTGAGTTTCAAGCTAACCTATGTCARAATTGRGGGAAGTAGTTGTTTGGTGGTGACAAATTTGATAATGGTAGTAGTGGTTGAGAGATTGATTTCAGGTGGTCCATAATCACATGAAAATTGTTATTGTATTTCGGGAAGGAGTTCAGGTCTTAGATCTAGTGCTCTAGTAAGGTGGGGAAGAAGATGAAAAGTTAGGATTGTGGTGGTGGAGTTGATTTGTTCTTGTTTARTTRGATACCATTTTATATACTAAAAACCCAAGGAAATTACTGGCTTTTACCTCGAAGGCACATTTCAATGGATTCATATTTAGGCTAAACTTCCTCATCCACTCAAGGGCATGAATGAGGAGTTCTTCATGCTCTAATTCACTCTTTGATTTCACCAAGACATCGTCTATATACATTTCCATTAAATCCCCTATCATCTCGCAAAAGATGAGGTTCATAGCACGTTGGTAAGTTGCTCATACATTCTTTAGTCCAAAAGGCATGGCAACTTACTCAGAGAGCCCCACAAACCTAGGGCATCTATATGCAGTTTTAGAGRGATCAACTTTAGCAATAATGATTTGGTYATACCTGACAAACCCAACTAGAGTTMACACCACTTCATGTTTGGACGCAGCGTCTATTAGCATYTCCACCACAGGCATAAGATGTTGATCTTTAGGAGAGACAATATTAATGTCTCTATAATCAACACYAATCCTGATTTTTCTATTTTCRTTAACATTAGAAACATTGTACTGTTAGCAATCCACTCAGCATACTTTACCGGCTAAATGAATCCTGRRTTCAGGAGGTTGGAAATTTCATCCTTGATTTTAGGGATCAAGTCATGTGCCAATCGCCTTAGGCTCTGCACCACTAGGGTTCATCTTAGTTTGATGGACAACTCCTACTGGATGATTGAATGATCAATCCCTGGCAATTTGTGGTGTTCCCATGAAAAATAGTCTTTGTATGRTTGGAAGACTTTAATAATGAATAGCTTCTCATCCTCTGCAATTCCTTACTAATGTAAGTACACCTAGGATTATTGTCTATTGTACCAAGATTTACCTCCTCAAGAGGATCATGGACCTCCTACCTAATATCTTCACTTTTAGCCAATACTTTGAGCTCCTCTTCTTGGCCATATAACCCACCTATGATGTCAGTCAAAGGAGAAGCATGGGTGTCAAAGTTTAAATACAAATATGTTTGGATATGAATCCATGAGTTGAGTTTACCTCTAACTACCGATATTTGAGACCAGTACTGATGACTGCGCATAAGATTGGGTCAAGTAGATGAAGTGAACAGAGCTGGACCCTAACAACTAACTATCGAGAAACAAACAAATAACAACGTACGTCGTTACGAATTACATTTTTTGCTTAGGGATTACATTACAAAGATTTAGTACGTGTGAATAGTTATGTCCATTGTTGAGAGATGTATATAATAGCCTCTTAACTTTTACATGCTAAACGTTATAGTTATGATAGATTGAAATCATAAATTGCGTTATCATTAAGGCAGGAAAGGACCAGTAATAACAGTGTCAGTATATTAGGATATATGATGTCATGGAAAAAATGAGAACCGTAAATTCTGATGCCAGGAAAAAATATTAATTTGTTTCCACTCATATTGACCAGTGGTACACAATTTAGACGAATGCATTACCTTATGATAATGAGTAGTTTTATACCGAAAATTAACAAAACATTTATTTGAACAACTTTTTTTACAACGTACGAGTTTTCTTATCACACGAGATATACACATAATCTTAGTCATCATAACTACCCACACTCCAAACTTAAAGCAAAGTGTGGAATAATATATAGATGATAATAGTTTATTTCATCTTACTAGCACGTAGGCGTCGTAGAGCATTACTTCGCATGCCAATTCGTTTACATCCATTCACCACACGCAACTGTACGCAGGGGGAGAGACGCGATAGCTCGGTGATACGCGAGATGGGAGTAGTACAATACTTTTTAAATGCAAAAATAAGACATACTAAGTAGACGTTTTTAATAAAAAATTAACTAAGAATTGAATAAAAAAGTTGTGGCGTGACCAACGATAATAATAGCGGAGGGTGCAAAACTATGGTGGCTTGGTCGTCGAAGTATAATCGGGATGAAAATTACTGTAGGTGTTCTTTTTTAGAGTTGACATTATTCAAGGTACAAATTAACTTGTTGCAAGATTTTTACCATAGTTTACTTTAGTGCCATGAAATAGATCTGTGTTAGTTGCTGGTTTTTATGGGACGAGTTTACGGAAAATTGATAATCGATAAAATGTGTGGGTGGGCTAATATATATAAATATAAAATATAAATTTAAAAATATAATTAAATGATATATATAGTACTAATATATCTAAGATAGAGTATATATATATATATGATAAATAATTATATATATAGTATTATATTATATATATAGTGATATACTGCATTACAAGTATTGTTGAGTTAATAGTTTAAAATTTTGAATTAAGCGGTTTCGTATTGGTTGATGTAAACATTTTTCATATAGACAGTGATGTTTTCATGGAAAATGTTTATCATTGCAAAAATATTTATTCGGATAAATTTATCAGTTGTTTTAGTTGCTGTAAAAAAGTGTTGCAAATAGAGAAATGAAAGGGAAGCAGGTGTTAGTTCGAGAGTGGGAGTTACAAGAGAAGGAGAGGAAAGATGTTTTCCGTTTTCATATTGTAGAAGGAAAATAGTTTTTTCATCATTGGTACAGTGGGGAAATTCTCGCTCAATGGAATGGTTTTAACTGATTGGTATGCCAACAATGTAAGAAAATATTTTAAAAAATTAATTTTCATGAAAATGTCATAACTCTACAAATGGAGCCTGATTAAGTTTGTTAAACAAGCTGGTGCTTTTACCATTACAAGTGTCAGGGCAGCTTGGAGCTTTTAACTAGTGTTTCTAAAGTATAGGACAAAAAATTGGAGCTTTTGCGGTAAAAAGCCCTGGAGACTTTTGGCAATTTTCGACCTGTGTAAGTTGATGAACTATGAGTGTTAGTTGTAATTTATCAATGCTTAATATAATACTTGAACATGATACTGCACAAAATACAACTTTGTAAAATCAAAGTATAACGTAGCTACTACATGAGAGGATTTTTTTGTAAAGCAAACACTTTTTATGTGACATTTTTATGATAAAAAAAAACACTTTATATTAAATTTTGCCCCGTGATCAACATTTTTATAAGATAAGATTTTTAAAAAAACATCTTAAATGGGATTTTCCATCATTTTACTAATGAAATATCATTTTGAATGGTAATATTCATTCTTTTATTAAAAGGATATTCTTGTTTTTGGAGATGGAAAGATCCACTTAAGGCGAGTTTTTTAATTATACAGCAAGACCACTCAAAAAGGTGTCTTTTGAAAATGAACATAAAAGGTGTTATTTTTTGATAGAAAAAATAAAATATAGGTGTTTTGGTTTTACAAAAATTCAGCATGAAAAAATTATCAGCACTTGGACTAAATTTATAGTCTAATTACTGAATGAAATTTAGATAGAAAGTTCATATGTATTATGTTTTAGCCATCGTTCTGATAATGTTATATGCTGCATGTGTCTTTTTTTTTCACTATTTCACAAGTGAGGTAATCTTACAAATAACTACATAATCGGTAAGAATAGAATATAGTCGATCTATGGAGATTTGTTTGGAAATTCGGTATTTATTGGCTAGAGTATTAATAATTCGCTCCATATAGTTTTTTAGAATATAATATTAAAGATATAAACGAATAAAACATGCATTGGGAGCGTATGAACAATACTGGAGGTAATATGGAACAGAGGGAGTATAGAGGTATAAAGTTTAGATGGATCTTGGTTTCAATAATAACTAGAATCTTATGCACGTGCGATTAAATGTAAATTTTAAGATGAAAAGAAAATGTAGATTTCACACCATAAATTTGAACTCTTAAAAAAACCCGCAATTGTCGTCTTTAAAAAAGAAAATTGTGTCATGTTTTTTTTGCATTAAAAATTTGAATTCAATGATTTTTTTTTCTTCATTTCTTTTTATTAGCCTATTAATTAAATTAAATCATGGTTATTTGTGGATTGGCGGGTTTTTGAAGTATTATATTTATACAGAAGACTCTATAATAATTGACTTTGTTTGACTTATTTAACATTTCCTTTTTTTCACTCATTAATCACATCAATTTAATTGACTTTCTAAACAATATCCAAAATTTATCTCTATCAATTATGTGGGGAAGAGGGGTATTTTGGACTTTTTAGGTGGACACACACCATCCTCTCCTTATATAATAGAGATGAAAGAAAAAAATCATAAACAAGAGTGAATTTTGTTAACTATACATAAGATGATGGTTATCAGCCTACGAGAAGGTAAGCCTTCTCCACGAGCAGTTGGAGAAGGTCCCGCAACAGGGGCAACCCTGCCGATGCGTAGTCAAGAGCGGCATACGGCTAGCGGCTCTCGTCGAGGTCGATACCTGCCTCCCAGAGGTTAGCCTGGGACCTTTTCGGTTTACTTTTCCTCGCGGGGGAATCCTCGCAGTGTCCAAGCAAGGCCCCAGCCTGCCCAGTCGGAAGGGAGAGGAGGCGCCCTCAGGCCAGTCGGTCAAATAACCACCTGGAGTGATGCCTCAATCATCGGGAAAGAAGGGGAGAAGATCGGATGCGTCGCAACTGATCATAAACAATGCTCGAAGCAGGACGAAAGCAGCCCAGCTTCTGAGTCTCCCTCCACCGAGGACTCGGGCGCCCTCAGACGGACCCACCCCGGTCACACAGAGGCTACATCGGTCACCTCGGCAACAACCATCCAGGTCATGTGGTCTTTAGCACTACGCGTCCGGAGTTAGTCACATCGCGAAGTTGGGTATCGGGCTCGGCAGCCGATGCAGCCACTTCGTCCTGTAGGACTATTCAGCAGGGAATTATGTGTAGCAGAAATGATCCGAAGAAGGTAGTGGCCGACGATCGAGACTTTCGATGGGACGACTGACCTGAAGATCACAGTGCGGCCTTTTAGATCAGATGGCCATAAGAAGCTGGACGTGAGGCGTCAATGTGTCTGTCGGGTTGGTCGTTGAGTGGTCATTACCGAACGAGGTACACTTAAAGGTATCACTCTTACTTGGTTTAGTGAATTGTCAAGTCTGGAATTGGGGTGCAGTTACAATTTCAGGCATGGTGTTAGTTGGGCTCTGTTTTAAGACACAATTTAATTATTGGAAAAGTACACGAGAACAATAGTTTGCTTTAATAGAGCATTGAAACAAGGCAAAAATTGAAGGATATTAGCCTCATGCAGCATTCAATGCGAGTCCTGGCATGATTCGAACTAAGACCAATGTTTACTTCTCAGCCCTCATGTTCGGCTTAGTCCAACCGGTTTTAACAACACTGGTCATCACGGAGGGTATCATAAATATCGGGAGGGCTCTAAACATTGCTCAGAAGTACATTCGTTCGGAGATAACAATGATTGCATGAGAATCAGCCTCAGCTGAGGGCAAGAGAAGGCTAATGATAATGGAAATGACAAAAGGGAGGCTCAGGCAAAGCCCAAACTTAGGGATGGGGGAGACCCTCGATACAACATAAGGAGGACAATTCTAGACATCAACGCCGTGGACTTTGCGAACGCCTGTGCCCGTCAGGACATACACCAACAGGCGAAATAAAAATCGTTTGGCTGTGAAACCATCCGAGGAGTGTGGGCACAGTCACCGAGATTGTAGAGTCGAACATGGCGATAGATCATCTTGCTAAATTGAGGGCGCATCGACATCGTGAAGAAGGATACAGGAGCAGAGCCATCTCGAAGAAAAGAGGACCACCTCAGGTGCAGCATGAAAATCGCATATGTATACGTGATTTTGGGAGGACATGCATCCCATCAAAGCCTCAGCGACCAACATGAGGACGAAAACTGATTTGGAGGAATTTCACACAAGTGTTAAGGTCGGTGTGAGTGCCTCCAAGTGCCCACATGTTTTGACGATACTTGTAAAGACCTATGCGTCCCATGATGACCTCTGGTAGTTAGGAAGTCAAAGTATCCAATATTCGGTGAAGAGAGTCCTCATTGATAGTGGACAGATCTCGATATCATAACTTGGGACTGTTGCAGAGAAATTTAAGTCTCAGTTGACCTAAGTGCTTCAACACCCATGGTCGGCTTGGCGGGAAAGAGGACCATACAGAGGTTCATAAACTGTGTGAGGATCGGGAAAGGACACTAGAACGTTCGGCTCAGGTGTAAAGTTCACTGTCGTAGATATGGGCCTCCTACAATGTCATCTCGTTCAGCCCACCTCAACAGGTAAAAGCATATTCTACAATATAGTTGCTATTGCAATATAAGAAGATTCAGAGCCGTTTGGTCGGTATCTGGCAATCAATGCTAAGCTAGAGAGTGTTACGTCAATAGCTCTGCAATTCCGATACCTGACCTCGTTGGCAAAAGTGGAGGATCCCAGAAGGAAGCTCACCGGGTCTAGATGTATATCTTAGGAAAACTCAGCAGAAACAATCGGCCTCAGCAGCCAAGGCATGAGAAGTATATGAGGAGACTAGAGCAATATCCGGGTTGGGGACATCTCTCACATCCTGAAACCGGTTGTAATCGTTTCCACTCTGAAAGAATTTCGTGATGTTTCGCATTTGTTTTGCTAAGAGATGCCCGAATTCGAGACCCCTCGATCATGGTGAATATCAGCTTCAAGGAGGGGTATCAGATGTATAGAAAAATTCAAACATCAGGGGCAAAGAGAGGAGAGAAGCTGCAAGCTCAGAAATTAAAAAAGTTATCGACAGCTTCATGCGGGAATGTCAATACTGGACTTGGCTGGCAATGTTTGTGCTGGTCAGGAAACAAATGGAACTGGCACATGTGGTTGACTCACCGATCTCACAAAGCTTGCCGAAGGATGATCCACTTAAAAGATCGACGCCACTATCGATTAACGGTCGGCATGCATATTCAGTTTAATGATGCATGTGGGTAATCATGTAGATCGATGGCGAAGAAGATAACCCACAGTGCTTCATCAAAAGCAAGGGGTTATTGTTACAAGTGAATGCATTCGGCTCAAGAATGCGGGAGCACTACTAAGGTTGTAGACAATTTTCAAAGGGTCAAATGGTAGAATGTTTGGATATATGGTCGATGACATATAAGTCAGAAAGAGAAAATTGGAAGATAGTCTCAGATTCAAGGAAGCTTCTCATCCTCAGAAAATTTCTCAAGATGAAATAAATCCCAAAAGTGCGTGTTCGTTGTTCGGGAGAAATCTCGGTTTTCTCGTAGATCGAAAGAAGAGGAATGAAGCAAACTCGGACAAATATAGGATTATCACAATGGAGTCCCTGGTCAGTTAGAAGTGGAAGGCTCACTGGTTGCAGGCTGATTTGGTCGGTTCTGTACGATCGTGACAGAGCTTGCCTTTCTTCAAAGTCCTCAAAGACCCACCTCAGCTGGGATGAAGAAGTAGAACAGCTTTCCAGAACTCAAGACGCTTGTTCTACATACCAGCTGTGTCACTTGTGGGAGAAATATATTTTTCCGTTGGTATTCGGAATCGCTCAGTGTAGTCTTGGTTACTGAAAGAGAAGTAGCACCGTCTATTTTTGTGAGCCATGCTAGAGGGGTGGCGGAGTCCGATACTCTGAAGTCGGGGAATTGTTTAATGCTGGTCGTAGCAGCCAAGTTGAAGCTACTTTTCATGCTCATCTATAAAGGTTCAAACAGGATAACCATATGAAGTTCCATTGAGGGCGAATCACCCATGAATGACGAATGGGGTCTGATACAGCTGGCAGAACTACGACTGAATATGAAACTAGAGAGCTATCTAGGCACAAGCTTGGCCGATTAATAGTGGATGCACAATGGGCTTCACAACAGTCGAGTCTGCGGCTGGGAGGTGTATGTTTGTGGCTCGCAACGAAGAAGGAAGGAGTCGGGATAACTCATAAACTGTCGGGAGAAGTTGGAGTATGTTGTAAGTTTGGGTTACTGTTTCTAACAATGAGACGAGTTGAAGCAGTCCCTCGAATGAGATGTGCTTGGCAGTCAGGGGTTAAGTTCTTGAAATGAAGTCTGATTCCCAGTTGGTGTCGGTCAGATCACCGGGGAATTCGAGGCAAGAGATGGATTAGTTGTACTTGAATAAAGATGAACTCTCATTCAAGTCCTAATCAGAATATCATAAGCAGATGCTTGTAAGGCTGAAGTTCAGCTGAGTCTCTGGAACCAGGACATCATTGGGACATACTCAAAGAGCAAGCATCAATGCTCGCTATTCCCATGGTCCTAGATAGAGGGGAACTGAATGGATAGTATTAAGGTACCTACGAGACAAATAACTCAGAGGATCAGAAGCAAGCAAATAGGGTGAGGATAGGCTCGGGGTTTGAGGGCACAATAATATAAGAAGTCTAAAACCATCCCTACTTCGAGTGGTCACTCCGAAAAGGTGTTACATCTTCGGGAATACATAGGGTGCTTTGTGGAAGTCACCAGGGAGCAAGAACAATGGCTAGGAAAGTGCTTCGAGCTGGGTATTATGTCTTACCTAGGCAGAAGCAGATGGTTGGTCCAAAATGTGAAAATGTCAGACGAATGCTCGGTTCACCACCAGAAGCAAAGTTCTCAGCATATTCTCTTTGCCTTTGACAAGTGGGGCATGGACCATTGGGACCCTTTCAAAGCCTCAGGGTAAGAAAGTTGCTCATGTTGCAGTGGATATTTACCAAGTGGATAGAACGAACCTTGGCAACATATCGAGAAGAGGTCAAAGTTATCTGGAGAAATATTATCATCGGTTGGGATACGGTGTTGTCACGATAATGGAAGGAATTTGTCAGTGAAGAACCGGGATATTGTGTCCGTTTTCGATAGCATCGACAACTAGTGCAGGCTTCAAAAACGAGGTCAAGCTGAGGCTATCAACAAAGTCATTTACGAGGATCAACCTAAGCTAGAAGATCTAAAGGTACTGGTTGATGAGCTCCGGGGTCTTGTGGTTACCCGAACTATGCAAGGAAGGCACTGGTCATACCTTTCCCTTGGTATATGGAGTGAAGCTGTCTTGTAGTTGAGGTCGGAGGCCTTCCTGTAGGACGTGGGCGCCGCGTATAGGGGGCGGCTTGGTATAATCGAGGTGCTTTGCGTGGCTTTGAGCAAGGACCGCAGTGAGTGTGCGTTGGGGTAGTGTTGTCGAGTAAAGGGAGTCACGTGCCTATAAAGGTTTATTCAGGCGCCCGAAACCGTTGGTGCAACATGGCCCACGTCCATCAAGTAACAGTCGTGGGTTCGGGGACTGGTACGATTGAATCAGTAAATCCGCCGATTGTACGGCCTCTACTCGGTCTCATTGTAATCCATTAACACGTTTTATTGGATGCACACATTACATATTCGTAACTTATTAGCGCACTAGCCTAAAGATTCTAGTGAGTTACTATTATGTAAAACGAAGTACTACAATGGACAGCGATCGCTATTTGTAGTCAATATAAAAGGTGTTAGAAAACGGTCGTCTGATTATCTGACTTTATGTGATAACGCATAATTCCGGTTTGTTTAAGCAATATTCAAGTGTGATAGAATATGTGCAAAACAAACTGAAAACAATGGTTGTAATCATAATGATATGGTATTTTCTCACTTGTCTGCAATACACAAATTGTTCAATTAAAAAGGATGTCTTTGTTGAATTGCTATTAAGACAGAAATTGTTAGTATTGAAAGATAAGAGATATAATATAAGGTTAGGAAAACGAATTAAAGCATAAATATAATCCTACATATTTACATAGAACGATTCAAAGTCGGTTTTCTCTACATTGTTATTACATTAGAACTCATAATAATGGTTAATCAAGTTAAAAAGAAAGTGAAGAGAACTCTATAGGTGGTAATCTCAGAATTAAACTTGTTTTCGCTTGTAAAACGATCGCAAGAACGACAGACTCGTAGTTTATGTGTATTTGTGAAAGAATTTTGTGAATGAGAGATGAGAATGGCAATCGTTGTGAATTGATGAGTTGCTTAGATCGTAAAGTTGGAAGTGTGTCGAAAATGTGTAGTTGAAAATGGTGTGTTGAAATGAGCAGGAAGTGTAAAATTTATAGGCGCGGAGGAAGAACTGAGGTATATACGCTGGTGAGCCTGCGTATAGCTCAAAGGAGCGTATATACGAGTCAAGCCGTAATATACTCCTACAGCTCCTCGTATATACCTAGAGGTATATACGAGGTTTGCGTATATATTTTTTCCAAAAATTGAAATATTTTAATTCGGAATAATTCTTTGCATATGTTCGATTTTCTAAGATTAACGGATTATTCTAGACGCCTCTTTTCGCAAGAAAGTATATTTCTAGGAGATTCTAGACATTCCGCGATTTTCTATTATCTGTATTTTTCTACGTATTCTGCGTTATTTAAACTTGCAAAATTCATAGGAAAATCATAGAAATCCGAAAATAATTTAAAATACTGGCGGATTCAGAAAAATGTGACGAACTGATGAAAAACAAAGCATGGAATCGCAGGTAACTGTTTGAAACTTTAGATTAATCGTAGAAACGAAAGAAAATATTTTTGCTTGTATTTGACTTTTGACTCATAATTTCGAGTGTGCTTCACAATTCGAGCTTCATTTTGAGTTCATTGCGTATTTTCGATTTGTAATTGGCGACATGTGGTATAACTCAATTGATTATCATTTGGGAGACATTTTTAGGTGTCTATAGAGCCCATTTGATTGAGTATGAAGAGACGAATCTCGTAAGACGAAGTCAGTATCGATTCGGGACGGAGAGATCAGACGTTCGCGACCTGAGTTACCCTTTTCGCCGGTACCTGCGAAACAGGTTGTTTTATTGTTTATCGGCCATGGCGGTGTTTATGCCTTGGAATTTTTGTTGGGGAGAAAACTCCAAAACCGACGGAAGAGTGCGCGGAACTTCTTGAGGGAGATCGATTCCAAAAACCCCAGAGATGCTGACGGAACTTCTGTGCGGAGAATTTTCCAGACCCGAGATGTGCTGGGAAACTTCTGTAGGGGAGAAGATTCAAGCTCGAAAGATGTATTTGCTTGAATTTCTGTAGCGGGAGAACCATAAGACCCGAGATGGTTGTGCTAGATTTTTGTAGCGGGAGAAATCGTAGACCGAGGATGTTGTTGCTGGATTCTTGCGGAGAATTGTAGACCGAAAGATCTTGTGCTGGTTTCTGTAGGGGAGAAATTTAGACCGAGATGTTTGTGCTGGATTTCTGTGGGAAAGGAAAAAAATGTAGAAAAAACCGAAAAAAGATGTTTTGTGCTGGATTTCTGTAGCGGAGAATCGTAGACCGGAGTGTGCTATATGGAATTTCTAGTGCGGGAGAAAATCCAAACCCGAAGTGTGTAAGGAGTGTTGTGTGGAAGCCCATTTGACGAGTTGAAGAGACGACCTCGTAAGACGAAAGTCAAAGTATTCAATGCGGACATTCTGCATGTAAGATGGCCTAGCTTGTGTTTGGAGGTGGTGCAATGTGGCATGTGCTGTGCAATGTAATGTGTTTTGTGCGGAGCATATGATGATGAGTTTGTAATGCTAATGCGCAATGATGATGCTATGAAGTGTTTGCAATGGCTATATGTGAAGCAATTATTCTTAGATTAATGCAGAAGCCAAGAATTGGATATGGTAAGGATGCTTTGGATTGCGGGATGGACTTCAAGCCCATTCGAGCAGGCGATGCTTGTGATTGCAGTGAGCCCCTACCATGGAGTTTGGGTGTTTGGGAATGGCATTAATTTGTGGTGTTGAGGTGGTTTAGTGGGTGGGCCCCACTTGATGAAGGGGTTGGGCAATGGTTTGAATGGAGCAAGGTAAGGCTAGTGATTTTGTGGATATGGTGGCTTAGGCTTTTGTGGTGGTAATGGTAGGAGAGGTGTGATTTTGATTTGCCAAATCCGTACGTTGACTGAATGGTGCTGGAGAGAATGGAAGGAAATGCTGCATGGATGTTTGAGGAGAAATGCTGAAATGACGTTACAGAGAGATAGCCTAAGGAAGGGTGAGGAGAGTCTTAAAGGTGTATGAAAGAATGGCTAAAGGTCAAAGAAAAAAGCAAGGCTATAAAATTTGTGACTAAGGTAGTAAACGGGGATTGATATGGTTGGCGTAATGATGTGTGTTCAAGCTGAGTCTTGGGTGACTCCTAGGATTGTGCTCCTGTTAAGGGATCAAAACTATATGATGGCTCAGAATGTTTGAATTATTGGGTCGGACTCGAGAGAGCTTCCTACGTATCTTTTGGAATCAGACGTCGTAGTTTTGGTGATGATTGGCAATGCTACGTGCGAGAGGGATTTTGTGTTGTAATGTGGTTGTGGTTTGAGGATGGAAAAAGGCTTGATGATCCCGGTGCGCAGTGTGCTTTTAGATCTGCTTTTGTTTGAATTGGGCTTGGAAACTTTGATTTGCATTGGATTTGACATTGATTTGCATTTGTGATGACTGGCATTGAATTTTGATTTTTTTCTTTTTTTTGCTTTTGCCACATTTTTAATTCTTCTTTTTTTTTTTTTCTTTTGCACATGTCTTTTCTACGCACGTTGGTCAAAGGGTTGGTAGATGTGGGTGATGAAAGAAATAGCTGAATGATAGTGTTATGGCTCAAGGGGTTGCAAGGGATTTGATATGATGAGGAATGGAGGGAAGAGGGTTGCTTTGTGGAGCTAATGAAGAAGGCTTCTTGGAATGTCCATGAATTGTGAGGTCGATTATTAATTTGATTCATTAAAGTTGAAGCAATAATTGGAAGCTAAAGAGGATGAGAAAAAAGGAAACTTTATTAACATAAAAGAATTTATTACATAGAGGTAATTCGAATTGATCTAAACTAATGACATAGACGAATGGAAAAAGAAAGGATACATAGTAGGAAAGGGACTCTCGACTCGATCTAAAGAAGGACTCACTGACTCATGTGAATTTGAAGAGACATTCTTATGTCACTCCAGTCGTTTAGACTTCCATTGCGATGTGGTAGGCTCGATAATTGAGATGATTTTGGTATCCGGCTGGAGGCCAGAATGAGGTTTGACATCTTTCTTCAATAGGAGGCGGAGACAGGGTTGGCGCACTTCTCTCCATTAGTCAGATAGGTTGGTGAACCTCGTTCTCTCCCTGCTTAGGATTTCAAGTTCTCGGAAGGAGGTTTGTTCTGAATGTTACTTTGTAATCTTGCATGAATGCGTGGATTGATTTCTTCCTAGTAGCTTTTTTTTCAGGAAGTGAAAGAAATTTCTGACATTCGGTCCAAGGAAAAGGGGAAAGACACTGGAAACGGCAGATGTCAATCCTTTAAGTGCATGGTGGTCTTAAATCTTTTAATATGGATGTGGGTCATCAGTCGACTTGAACTTGGTATGTCTTGCTGGAAACTTTGGCGTTTGGTTGAAGGTTGGGTCAAAGGAGGTTGGTTTGGTAAAAGGTGGGGTATGGCTTTTTGGATTGCTTTTCAACAGCTTGTCAATATCTCTCAACAACAACGGGGAGGAGG
>SNQN01001627.1:36582-90540 GCA_008642245.1 Bassia scoparia | reverse complement strand
TGTTTCTCATGACAGCGAAGGCCGAACAAGAGTCCGGACAAATTCGACCGGGTGCCCGAGAGTCGTTTTTAGCCGGAAAATGTGGATTATACATAACTGAAATAAAGCCTCGGACAATTTTCGGAAAAATTGCTGAAATGTTAACCATGGTTCGATATGATAATATGATAGGTTCCAAGAAAAATATAGGGGCCAAACGATTCCATATGGGGGACTTTTGAGTTCGTTAAAGAAAAACCGAGAAACGTCGAAAAAATCGTAGACGCAGTATGCCTGGTATTTAAGCACAAAACTGTGGAATAGTCGTTACATTACTGTGGAGGCGTACAGAAGTCCGGACAATTCGAGCCGGGTCGCCGAGATGTCGTTTTTTGGCCGAAAAACGAGGATTACATCAATAAAATGAGGCGTCGACGAAATTTTCGGAAAAAATTTCCGAAATATTTACCATGGGTTCATATGATAATGATAGGGTCAGGAGGATTTTAGGGTCAACGAGTCCATACGGGGGCTTTTCAGTCCATTAAAGAAAAAAAGTAGAAAACGTGAAACTCTCGTAGGAGGTAGTAGCTTGGTATTTGGGTAACAAACTATACTGGAACTAGTCGTTTCTCATGACCGGAAAGCGTGACAGAAGTTCTAGACAAATTCGAGCCGGGTCGTCGAGATGTCGTTTTTTGGCGAAAAAAACGTGGATATACAATAGAATGAGGCCTCCGGACAATTTTCGAAAATTTTCCAAAATTTTTACCATGGACTCATATGATAATACGATAGGTCAAGAAAGATTTGGGGGCCAAATGAGTCCATCCAGGGATTTTGAGTCCGTTTAAAGAAAAAACGAGAAACTTCGAAACGCTCGTAGGAGGAAGTATGCTTGGTATTTTGGCACGAAACTGTTGGAATAGTCGTTCCACATGACCGTGAGAGGCGTGATAAAAGTTTCGGAAAAATTCAAGCTGGGTCGCCGAGATGTCGTTTTTTTGGCCGGAAAACGTGGATTATAAAATACCGAAATGAGGCCTTTCGAAAATTTTGTAAAATTACCTGGAAATGTTTGCCATGGTCATATGATAATATGATGGGTCCAAGATAGATTTGGGTGCCAAAACGCAGTCCATACGGGGGATCTTTAGAGTCCGTTAAAGAAAAAATGAGAAAACGTCGAACGCTCGTAGGAGGTAGAATGCTTGTTATTTGGGCACAAACTTCTGGAATAGTTATTTCATGACTGTGAAGCTTGACAGAAGTTCCGGACAAATTCGAGCAGCGGTTCGCCGATATGTCGTTTTTTGCAGGAAAACCGTGGATTCTACATCACTGATTGAGGCTACGAACAATTTTCTAAAAATTGCCGAATGTTTACCATGGGTTCATATGATAATATGAAGGGTCCAAGGAAGATTTAGGGGCCAAACGAGTCCTATATAGGCGGACTTTTAAGTCCGTCATAGAGAAACGAAGAAACGTCGAAACGCTCGTAGGAGGCAGAATGGCTTGGTATTTTGGTCACGAAATTGCTCGGATTAGGTCGATTCTCTAGGACGCTTTTAAAGGCGTGACAAAAATTCCGAGATAAATATTCGAGCCAGGTCGCTCGAGATTCGTTTTTTGGCCGGAAAACATGGATTACATCACTTAAATGAAGCTCTGGACAATTTTAAAAATAAGTGCTAAAAAATGTTTACAAGGGTTCATAATATACGATGGGTCCAAGGAATATTTGGGGGCCAATGAGTCCATACGGAGGACTTTTGCGTCCGTTAAAGAAAAAACGAGAAAACGTCGAAGACACTCGTAGGAGGCAATATCTTGGTATATTAGGTAAAAAACTGTTGGAATAGTCGTTCTCATGAAAGCGAAGGCGTAACAGAAGTTCTGGACAAATTCGAGCGCGGTCGCCGAGATGCGTTTTTTAGCCACGAAAACGTGGATTATACAATCACTGAAATGTAGGCCTCCGGACAACTTTCGGAAAAATTGCCGAAATGTTAACCGTGGGTTCATATGATAATAGGATGGTTCCAAGGAAGATTTGGGGGCCGAAAACGAGTCAATACGGGGAAGTTATGGTGTTTCGTTAAAGGAAAAAACGAGAAAATGTAGATACGCGTAAGAGGCAGTAGCTTGGTATTGGTACAGAAACTGTGCTGTAATAGTCCTTTCTCATGATCGTGAGGCGTGACATAAGTTCCGGACAAATTCGAGCCGGGTTGCCGAGATGTCGTTTTTACACTAGTAAGAAAAAGGTCATTTGCTGCGGTTAATTAAAGCTCATTGTGTGCGGTTGTAACGCGCAACAAATAGTAGGCAATTCTTTTGCTGCGGTTATGGCTAATATCCGCAACCGAGCAAATAAACACTATTGCAAATTTTATACATATATACATGCTATCGTCGATTAAATACATTATTGATTGAGAAAATGTTAAAAAAACAACTAGGTAAATATAAAGTATATTTACAATTAAATACTACAATTAAAAGATTACAATTATATATTAACTGCAATCAATCAATGTAACGCCCTGAAGTTTAATCCGATTCCTATCGTCTATCCTATAAAGGTATACTCTAGAGGGCATCGCGGTAGTTGACCTCAATTTCATCTTTGCAACCAAGAGTGCATTAACGATAAGAGGTAGTACTTTATAGGAATAATGAAAATAGCTCCGGGCTATCTACAAAAAGCGAAAACTATTCCAGCAGTTTTCTACCTATATACCAAGCATATTGCCTCCTACGAGTGTTTCGACGTTTTCTCGTTTTTTCTTTAACGGACACAAAAGTCCTCCGTATGGACTCATTTGGCCCCCAAATCTTCCTTGGACCCATCGTATTATRATATGAACCCATTGTAAACATTTCAGCAATTTTTATGAAAATTGTCCAGAGGCCTCATATAAGTGATGTGTAATCCATGTTTTCCGGCRAAAAAACGACATCTCGGCGACCCGGCTCGAATTTTTCTGGAACTTCTATCACGTCTTCARGGTCATGAGAAACGACTATTCCAYCAGTTTTGTACCCAAATACCAATTATARTGCCTCCTACGAGTGTTTCGACGTTTTCTCATTTTTTCTTTAACGGACTCAAAAGTCCCCTGTATGGACTCGTTTGGCCCCCAAATCTTCCTTTGACCCATCATATTATCATATGAACCCATGGTAAACATTTCGACAATTTTTCTAAAAATTGTGTTGAGACCTCATTTCAATGATGTATCATCTACGTTTTCTAGCCAAAAACGATGTCTCGGGGATCCGGCTTTGTTTTGCCTAGAATTTTTGTCACACCTTTACGGTGAAAAGGGATGGGATCTACGAAAGTGTCGGACCCAAATAAAAATTGTAGTGCCTACGTTTCGTCAATTTGTCTTTAGCAGACTCATAAGTCTCCTATATGGTCTCATTTGGTCCCAAAATCTTCCTTTGGTTCATCATATTATTATATGAAGCTATGGTATAAAACTATAAATTTCGGCAATTTTTCTGAAAAGTGTCCGAAAACCTCATTTTAYTGATGTATAATCCACGTTTTCCAGCCACAACACGATGTCTTGGTGACCTGACTCGTTTTTGTCTAGAATTTTAGTGATGTATAAAGTTTGCCATCGTCTATGCATTCAATATCTTGACTAGTAATGGTTATGATCTGTATCCTCAACAAGACCACAGAATAATATAAATTGTGCCATGATCTCTTGAAGCGTATTGAATATACTCGGTGGCAGGACAAATCAATGATATTGGCAAACAGTCCTCTACTGTTAAACATGTTGTGCTGTTAGTTGTTGTGGGTTCACAGCATGCCTTCAATCAGAGCATGCAAATCTGTATTTCTGTTTGTGCATTTTTTGTTAATGTTTTTTTTCCCTATGTTTTTGCATAGATTGTGATTGAACATGACCAAAATTAGCATAAGTTGTCCAAATGGGTCCATTGTGTTGCATATTGCTGAAATAATTGGTGTGAGTCTTGTTTGGTGTGAGTCGTGTGAGTGTGTGACTACTACTAGTCAATTGCTATGAATGCTTGTGAGTCGTGTGAGTGTGTGACACTACTAGTCAATTGCTATGAATGCTTGAAATTTGAGGATGTATACATACCAGATTGCATATGTGATGTGTGTGAATTTGACCATACTAACAAGTATATGGGATTTGTCGTTGAATATTAGTACATTTGTTAACCTCAACTTTTTTAGCGTGTAATATTTGTAGTTTATGTTCTTACTTTTTATAATTGCACTTTTTATATTAGGTAAGATTTCCCTTAAGCTTCCCGTGTTTTATATCTTACTTGAAGTAATAGAATGTTCTTTCATGTTTAAAAAAAACGTTATAATTAACTTTTTTCTTGTTGTTAGGTGTACATGGGATCGGCGGCCTACAATAATAATGAATAAATCGGTTCGAGAACAATGGGCAAATACTTTAGAACAACAATATTATTGAAGTGAAGTTTCGTACGTACTACTGTACCTAGAATGCCTATTTTATCCATGCTTTGTATTATGTATGTCAATGAATCATGTTGTGTCGACGACTTTGACATATGTATGGATACTTGATTCAAGATTGATATATATAATTCATTGTGCGACATTTGCACTTGTTTGGAAATATGTTGTACGTTTATTTTATTTCAGGGATTCAAGTCTAAGTAGTTCAGTTAGTTTTAGGGAAGATATGGCGTAATTTTGCAGATTTGATTGCATATATATGGTTTACTTGTATTGGAGGTGCTAAGAGTGATACATGTATTAAAAAGAGGTTGTATATTAGCATGTTAGTGACACGATATGATATTTTAAAAAAAAAACTTCTGTATTTATAACGGGCAAGAGCATGTTTGTTACAAATAAGTGGGTATTTGTAACGGGCGGAATTATATGTCCGTTACAAATAACTTTTTATTTGTAACGAACACCCACTTATTTGTAACAAATACCCACTTATTCTGCCTGTTACAAATACCCACTTATTTGTAACAAACATATGTTTTGACCGTTACAAATAACATAGTATTTGTAACGGACATTAGAGTTGCCCGTTACAAATAACTACTTATTTGTAACGCCTGCAATTGTAACGGACATGTCCGTTACAAATAGCCTATTTTTGCCCGTTACAAATAGCAATTTTTCCACTAGTGTGATGAGGGGATGGGTCCTACTCTTTCGGCCCAAAATACACAGCGTAGTGCCGGCTARCATGGGTTTTGACGTTTCGTCGGTTTGTCGTTCGAGGACTCAAAAGTCCCCCGTATGAACTCCTTAAGGCCCCAAATCTTCCTTGGGTTCATCATATGAACATATGATAAATATCGTGCAATTTTTCTGAAAATTCTCCGGAAACCTCATTTCAGTGATGTATAATTCACGTATTTTGGCCAAAAAACGATGTCTTGGTGAACTGGCTCAATTTTATTTTGAATTTCTGCCACACCTTCACAATGACGAGGGATGGATCCTACGAAAGATTCGGCCCAAAATACAAATATTAGCGCCTCTTACCATGGGTTTTGACGATCCGTCGGTTTGTCGTTCGCTGACTCAAAAGTCCCTTGTATGTASTCAATTGGGCCCCAAATCTTCCATGCGTTCATCATATTATCATATGAGCCTATGGTAAAAATTTCAGCAATTTTTCTTAATATTGTCTAGAAAACTRATTTCAGTGATGAATAATCCACGTTTTACGGCAAAAAATTGATGTTTCGGTGACCTAGTTCGATTTTAACCAYAATTTCTTCCACATCTTCACGGTGACGAAGGATGGGTCCTACGAAAGTTTTGGCCCTAAATACAAAGTGTAGTGCCTCTTACCATCCATGGGTTTTGATGTTCCAAGCAGACTCGAAAGTCTTTCGTATGGACTCATTTGGGCCCCAAATCTTTCTTGAGTTTATTTTATTATCATCTGAATTTATGGTAAACATTTCATCCCAAAAAGTCTAATTTTCTTTTTAAATTTCCATTCCCACTCAACCCCCCCCCCCCCCCCCCTAGTGGTAATAAGTGGTAATGAGTGGTAATAAAATTCCTAAGAAATATGTCTCTATGGAGAGAAAAACATAAGTTTGAGGTAAGATTCTTTCTCATCAAGATAAAGTTGGGAGCAACTTCATTCCTTATAATGATGTTAAGAGTTTTTCCCTATTTAAACTACACCAAAATTCATTCTCATTCCCACCATTAAGTCTCAATAACAAAATGGGGCGTAAGGGTCCTGGAGGATGACTCCTCGCCGAGTTTCTGCCCCAAWTACAAAGCGAAGTGCCTCCTACGAGCGTTTCGATATTTGTCCATTTGTCGTTCGCGGACTAAAACTCCCCAATATGGACTCTTTCAGGCCTTAAATTTTGTGTTAGTTCATCATATAATCATATAAACCTATTGTAAAATTTTCAACAATTTTTCCGAAAGTTCTTTTTTCGTGATGTTATAATCCACGAATTTCCTCCAAAACGACATTTTGGTGCTCTGGCTCCATTTTGCCTAGAATTTCTCCCACGTCTTAAGGGTGATGGGAGATGCATCCTCACCAAGTTTTCATCCCTAAATGGCGAGTGTTGTGCCTCTCATACGTATATTGATGTATGGAAGTTAGGAAGAACAATTCTTCGTACTTCATCATATCTCGTAGTTTTGGCAAGAAATTTTGTGTGGCATCTCAACAAGAAAAAAAGCTTTTATTCACCGTTCAAAGCAAGTAAAAACGAACGGTAAAAACTTAAAGACGATCGGTTACAAATTTGCCTACCGTTAGCAGTCGATAATGTGGCGATCGGTAATATCGTGGACGATAAAGGAAAGTTCACCAAATGTAAGGTCCAAATTTTGTAACGTCATCCACCTTTTTGGCCTTTGGAATCGTCGATTCGGAGACGARTTYAGTTTTACTGATATTTACTCCAAAACTTTTAGGCGTATGGGGGATTACTCCATGGAAAAGTTTCGACCCCAAATGATGAATGTTGTTACCTCAACAATTGGACGTTCAGAGTAAAAGTTTTTTTGAAACCTTATCATATCTCATAATTTGTCCCCYCATTTCTTATGACATTATTATATAGTTGTGGGAAGTGGGAGCCAACCACCCACTTTTCGACTACTTAAAAAAAATCGTTTCGAAATGTGAAAAAATGGACATGCATCCCCTAAGAATATCTCATGCCACATGTTCAAAATTAGGGGAAACAAAACAATTTTACTTGCCTAAACAAGTGACTTATTCCTCTTACCAAGGTCACCTTTCTTTTTATTCTCTATCTCTTTCCTCTAACTTATCTAGGAGTCATGTAAATTGCGAAATGTACATCATGAAGAATTTGAACGAAAGATATCAGTTAAAAATCTGAATAACTGGAGAAAAGAAACTTTGATTATGGCACACAAATGAACATCATATAAAGTAAAAATACCAAATATCTAACTGCAAACTGAGCAAAATAGCAATAGTATTAAGGGAGTTCTATCAATGGCAGAACAATCCCACCACGTTTGCCATGGAACGTAGTCGGCTCAGTTGCACACAAGTCCCCCCACTTGCATAACATCATAATTTATAATTCAGGAACCCAGCTAACATGCCATCAAATTCAAAGGAATGCATCTTTCTCCAGCAATTTAAGCACTTCATGCTGATTGTTCAGCTTGGCAACGTCAATCGGGGTCTTCCCATCAAGGTTTTGAAGTGTACTGCACAGAGTAARTCATGTGTTATGAACTGCATAAACAACCAACTTAGACAACAGGATCAGACAAAACAATTTTGGGCTTACACAGCAGCGCCGTTTTCCAGGAGTAGTGCTACACATTCTTTCCTCCCATAACCAGCTGCATAGTGAAGGGCGGTGTTCTTGTTCTTATCCAAGGCATCCACTTTAGCTCCAGCCTCGAGAAGAACTTGCGCACACTTGACCTGTAACACAGAAAACCCAACAGATCGATGCCAAGGCAAGCCATGCCCACCAATGTAATTAGAAATCATAAAGAAGCCAATAAAGAATGTGCAATTAATCGACGTCAGAAGAACCTGAACATAGATGCAACAGCTAGCATCACCAGCAAATAGTGTAAAAGATCCAAGCAATAAAGTAAATCTTATGACATCTTAAATTACTTCTATATAGAACCCAAAACCAAGCGACAATTCTATTAGTTCACATATCCTTCAGTTTTTTTTGTTTCAAAAACCCAAACCATTACAGCAAAACTATCAAGTTGTTCACATGCATCGGTTCAACAACAATTTTYAATGGGCACACATCACCTTTAATTAAAAAAAATATATCATAATTGCACACATTGAGTGCATATTTTTTTAATACTCCCTACGACGCCAAATACTAGCTACATTTTCCTTATTTGACCGAATTTTTTAACTAGGATTGTGGAGCCCGTGATTTTTTTCAATTTTACCCTTACTTTATGGGGGATCCCTCTTCTATGGTTTTTCAAGTACACTCCTTCGCCTATGAGGAAAAACTCCATAAAATAAGCCAAACTTTTAGCCATCTTCTGAAATTAAGCTAAATTTTAGATTATTTCTCAACGAGTTGATCTTGTAAGAGTTGTCATTTTTTAAGTCAAATAACCTACAACTTGAAGAACAAATTTTTTTATTTTTTAAAAAAAATTGTAATTGTCATTTTTAAAAAACTTAACCTCAAAACCGCCTATCCTAGAAAAAAGATCACTGAAACCCCTTGACCACTAAACCTCCAACAAGCCATCAAATGACTATACAACTAATCCCACCTCACATCAACCCCTTTATCCCATAGCCAACGCCAATCCTCAACACTCTCCCCCTAAGAAACTCAACCCTTTTTTTCATATATATATTAAAAAAAAAAAAAAAAAAAAAAAAAACCTCAACATCCTCACACATCTTAACACCCTGGTTCAAGACCAAAACAAGCAATCAAAAGACCTAGACCAAAGAATTGGGTGATTTTGAAGGTGGTGTGAGTCATGGACTTTGGTGGTTCTAAAGATGGTTGTGAGCTTGCAAAGGCAAAAAAGGTGGCGGTACCGCTGTACTGGGTAGTCGGGAAGAAGGTAGGTAGGCCGTGAAAAAAAATAAGAGAAGGCCATGATTAGGAAGAGAAATGTCATGGAGTAAGAGAAAGAAAGGGTATTTTTTTTCTGAAAGTTAAATATTAAAATTTAGGCAAAATTGGCCGCAACAGGGCCTCTTCCTCTTGATAGCTGAGTGCAAAGAGCAGCATAAATGACGTCGATGATGGAATCTTTCATCAAAATTTGGCGAAAAAGTTTTTTTATTTACTTTTTTATGTATTAAACGGAAATTTAAAACCATAAAGCAAGGGAAACAAATATATTTTTTCACCCGATTCCAACGGAATATTCCACCACCTACTCATTGGACCCTGCTATCAAGTTGTATCCACCCTATCAAATTGGTGTTGTTTCATGCACTTAGCCCAAGTTAGTGTTGTTGTGGCCAATTTTGTCTAAAATGTAAAATCAATTTTGTTAAAATAATTATTAAAATTAAAAATAAAAATACAAAACTTGGACTGATCAAACAACAAGATGTTTCACTTGTTTAGATTACCAATAAGTCAACACATATTTTGGGAAGATACCCAAAAAGTTTAGCTTATTTAGGAATAGTCTAAAGAGTCACTTATTTTAAAATGATGACTTGAAGGTTAGCTTATTGTAGGGAATTAATCCAAACTATAATGGTAAAATATTATTCAAATGAAATGAGAAACGAAAAATTCTACAAATTGGCACAATTCTTAAAATACCCCTAACGATTTTTAAAATACACATATACCCTAAGGTTTGACAGATTACACAAAATATCCTTATTATAGACAAAATTCAGCTTAATAAATGTCCTAAGGTAGCCATGCAATATAATAAATGAACTAAAGAAGGGAACATATTATGAAGTCATTTTTTTTTTCATTTTACATTAGATTTTTTTTTTACATAAGATAATACATCATTCGAACTTGACATATGTATACTGCTTTTGAAGATGCAAATGAATGTAAAATTACTCTGAGTATCATAATTCTTTTAATACTTCCTTCGTTTATTTAGTTGCCTCACACAATGTTTGAAAAGGCGCGCCTAGGCGCTAAGGCGCTAGGTGATAGCCGATAGGGGGTAAGCGCTTAATATGGCCAAGGCGAGGCGTTTGTGGATAGGGGCAGCGAGGCGTTTGTGAGCTTTTTTTCCAAATTTTTTCCCAGAATTTTCCCATTACTTCACAGGGGCGCCTCACTTCAATGAGGCGCGCCTAAGGCTCTAGAAAATCCAATCGCCTTAGTGCGCCTTACGCTTTTTTATACATTGGCCTCACTTTGGTTTGTTCGGAAACTYGGGCAAAATTTGGTAGAGTGGTTAGGTGTATTGATGGATATTTTTAAAAAAAAAAATGGTAGGGACCAAAAAAGAGAGATGGAGGGATTAAAAGCTACTTTGCACCTACTTTGGGGAAAAAAGTAGCTAATTATGTTATGTCAACTCCAAAGTACTTCTATGCATATCAAACCCAAAAACAGAAGAGGGCACAAAATATTGAACACTATCTTAATAACTGTTCGCTTTATCACCATGATTTGATGTGGAGTAAGAGATAATAAGCTTACAGAGTTACCATACCTCACCATATCCACAAGCAAAATGCAATGCAGTCCTGCCTTCAGAATCTTCTTCATCTTTGTCCGCACCAGCAGTTAAAGCGTTCTTCAAACCCTACATTATTTAGAGTAAAATTGAGTGTTTACTCTCCTATAAGGAATCAACGCAGATTAAAAAAAACACTGCAAAAGCTTTTCCCTTCCATTAATCCACTGAAGCTTCCCAGAATTTGCGTAATTTAATTAAAGTCTTTAGAGAACTTTCTGTGCTAACATGATTCAATGGAGTTCCCAGCTTACACTGAAGTAAGATAGACATTATCAAAACTATTTTCCAATGACAACAAACAGCCAACAATATCTATTTTTGTTAGAATGCGATGGCTATGTTATTTGGACACTTTACCTACAATACCCACAAGGCCACGATGGAGCTAAACATGGGAATAGTTCATAAACTTCATAACATAGCCCGAGCCTAAACCCTTAGGCACAAACCTGTGTCAGCGTAMTAACATAAGATAGATATTATATATTACCTCCACATCACCAACACTAGCAGTGTGATGAACAACTGACTCATCCTCTTCATTTCCACCTTCCTCTGACTCATCTGGCACAGAACGTTCAGAGGATGTAGCRGCTTCTCCAGTAACTGCTAGGCCCATAGCTTCACCCAACTTTTGAAGCACATCTTTATCATTCCAATACCTTAATAATAAAAATAATAAAAAGAAGAGGCATGAGGCATGGAGGAACCACGTAAGGATGGCAAAAGGGATAGTTGAAGACCTATAGTCATTTCCTTAGTTTCTTCTAGCTATAACATAAGGAGTTTAGGACTTTTMTTACTGTTCATCTGATGTGCTTGACCATCTTTTGTTGTGTATATGCATATAACAAAGAGCCGAGTGTGAAATTGTTAGATTTTTATCAACATATATTTTTCATGCACCAACTTTTAAAATATTTCCTCATATGTAATTAAAGATACTAAAGGTTGAAATTGTGAATTGACAAGTGCGCAAAACAGAAATTGTAGGAAAAAATGCATAAGTATGAATTAAAACTTTAATAATCAAACGTTCCAACCTCATCATGGCAGCTGGACCACCAGTCTCTATCTCATCTAATATAGGTTTCAGTGACGGATCTTCTTTAATACGTGCCATTCGTTCTTCTAGCACGTCTTTTTGGGCTGGATTGGCCAAATTTTCGAGCATGCCAGACATTGATGGATCCTAGGTGATTAATCACAAGCAGCATAATTTTCAGGAATTAATATATGTGTTTATGTTTGGAAACACTACTTCCAGTAAAAAGTAAACAAGATACTGACCTGCATTAGAGCACTACCAAGACGCTCAGCCATGGCCATAAACTGAGGGTTCTCCATCACTTGCTGCATAGTGGAATAGTACTGCTGTGGATCAAATTGTGGTTCCTCAACAGGACCACCATGAAAGTTTTTCTGCAGTTGCTCAGCCATCTGGTTGAAGGCAGGATCTTTAGCTATCTGCTCAGCCAGTTCTTTGATGCTTGGGTCCTACATGAATACAGCATCAAAGGGTCAAAGCAACGGTAAAACCTAGCTGCAGATATGAAATTACTTTTCAAATGGTTAAAGTCAATGCCGACAAAGAAATCAATGTCAATTGGTTTAGAAGTTGGTCGTGTATCACATGCAATGAGAGAACAAATTCATGAAAAGAAGACTAAAAATTATGAAAAAAGGAAAAGCAATGTACATTAAGCAAGCCCGACATAGCCGAAAAATCAAAAGGGTTCGGGGGAGGAGCAGAAGAAGATGTTGTTTGTCCTGACTGCGGCTGCTCCGAAGATGCTTCTGATTTGGAATTTTGGGGTTCTTGAGCACCTGAAATAATGAGAAAATTAGAAAAATATGAGTGTAATTCTAAAGCCGGGTAAATCGACAGAACAATCACCTAGGTAAAATTGCTAATTGAGCAACAAAGCCAGCATTGTGAAGCAAATATATAATGGAATAAATTAATTGATACTCATCATTGCCGCACAAAGTATAATGAAGGGGTAACAGCCCTAAAGTCTAAGCGCAAYGCAAAGGCATGAGGACAGCTTGACCCTGAGGCAGCGGCTTATGATACATTGTTCCCAGCTAATTATGACATCAAGTTTATACATACAATTGTGTCCCCTTTGATGATTGGTGAGGTAAATTCCTTGAGTGAGCATTTGGTTCACTTTCTTTCAATTGCCTTACAAAATAAAACACATTCTGACATAAACTCTATCAACATCACATCCAGTACAAAATCATCGGGCATGACAAAACAGCGTGTTAATGATGGAATAGCAGTTGCATAGTGCAGAAAAGCATCCGAATTTCATATACAGGTAAATTTTTTTTTAAAAAAAAAAAGGAAAACAAGTACTTCGTAATATGAATAGAATAGAGGAGTGGGGTGGAGTTACCTGCGGGCTTATCATCCCCGGAATTGGAAGCCATAGATCAGGTCCTGAATGAAAACAAACTTGTTAATCATAATCTCCAGGGATCCAACCCTCTACCATTCTATATCATCACTCAATCATTATCCGGTTATCCCTAAATCAGACGAGCAAATTAAATCAAATTAACCACTTGAATTAAATTCAATCAAATTAATCACTTGAATTAAATTAAATCAAATTAAGCACTTGAATTGAATTCAATCAAATTAAGCACTTGAATTAATTTCAATCAAATTAGATTCAATAAAATTAAATTCAAAGGCTACACTGTACAAGCAATCGACGAAATTAAAGTGCTGAACTAGGTATTGTATTGTATTGTATGGTATGGTATGATAGACAGAAGAGCAAATGAATCTTACGGTTGCGAAAACGATGACAACGACAACGGCGGCGGAGGGCGACTGGAATCGACCGAAGAGATAGACAGATGGTGAGAGACTCTGGGTCTTGGTTGTTATCCTCCTACTTCCCCTTCTTACTTGATTTGTTTTTCTTTTTTATAATACCAACAATACAAGAGAAGAGAGGAGAGGAGAGGAGTCGATGTGATGCAATCCCTTTCCCAACTCCCACGACACCACAAGTTATCTCGTGGGCCCTTCTCTATCCCTCCTACACTCCTACTTCATCCTCTATTTCTCTTCCCAATTTTCCTTGCCCGCTACTCTGGCCCATTTTCCATCCACCCTATCTCTATCTAGTATCTATTGTTCCATCCGTTTTTTCTAATTGTTTTACGTAGTATTTTATTTTGGGAAAAATGAAAATGAATAATCCTATCTTTTGGTGATTTTTAATTAATAATTCGAACGAATTGATATTACGGAATATACTAAATAACTAAGTTAACCTACTAATTCTCTCTCCTAACCTCGTTTAACCGGTTAACCCTTTAATTTTATATGTTTTTTTAAAAAAAAAAACAAGGTGATTTCTTCCACGACCTTGTCTTCCACAACCTAAATTCAGACAGCTTTTACGGCGGTCCGACGAAGCCTCTTTTCAGGCGGGACAAACGACTGTTCGACGGGTTAGGGCGGCGATGTTAGGGTGTGTCGTTCTAGCAATTGCGGGGCGGCAGCTGTGTATTTTTAAAGTTTGCGAATTGTGCTTTCCTSGGTTGTGTTCAGGCGCAATTTTGACAAGTTTGAGACGACGTTTGGGTGCCGTAAGAGGTGGTGAGTTTTGGRAATTCATTTGGTTCCTTCTTTCTCTTTGGTTTCAGTGGGGGGAAGTTTCGAATTGCAGGTTAGAGGCATTTTTTCAGACTTTAAATTGCAGCAACATCGGGCAAAGATGTGGATGCCCTTCAGCGATTCAGGCAGAGGGAAGTCAGCGTTCAAGGTGTGGCGCCGGAGTTCTACCAATCGACGGCAACATAATAGTAGTAGTTCATTGATTCGCCGAGCAAAAGCTGCGTGCGTGTTGCGTGCTTTATACCGCTAATGTTCTGCGTGTTGGGCTTGAGACAACCCCGACGAGCACTCAAACCGCCATCGGAGCCCCACCAGAGACGCCAATCGAACTGTCGAAATAGCCGTTGTTGGTCGCCAATCGCACCTCTCAACCCCTCTCTCTCTCTCTCTCTCTCTCTCTCTCTCTCTCTCTAAATTATTACGAGTATTATTCTTATTATTATTTTTAGGATTTTTTTAGGATAAATACCTAACTTTTCTCCGGTTTTGAAAATAAATAACTAATTTCAAATTTATTTTACTTAAATACGTAGGTTTGGAAATTCTTTAGTGAATCAATACCTAGTGCCTTAGGACGTTAACAGAATTGTTAAATTGTGGGGCCCACCCGATTTTTTTTTTTTATTTTTTCTTTCTTCCTCCATCTTCTTCACGATTTCCTTTCTTCTTCATTTTTCTGAAAATCATTTCAATGCTCAAGCTACAATTCCAGAAAATGAAAATCCCCTTCTCCCTTGTTCCTTCGTTTTTTTCAATTTTTTACTGCAAAGCAATACCATCACTTAGACAATTAAGGGGATTTTTTTTAATTAAGAGCAAAATTTGAAATCAAACATTTTCTGAAACAATTTTGAATTAAACACAGGCGAATTCGAAAGATTTATCAAGCAATTTTGAATTGGATCGATCAAACGATAACACTACAATAACAACATAAATACCCAAATTAAATGAGATAATTTCGAAATTTAAAATTAAAATTTAACACCGTGAACAACACGCGAATAAGAACAATAGCATCTGGAAACTGGAGGAGAGCAGCTAGCAACGAAGATGGGAGGAGGAACGACTGAACGAGTAGTGTTTACTAGTTGGCGAGCAATGGCGACGCTGCGACAAGGCTGACGAGTGCAACTTCAAGAGCTTGAACCACACAAACACTTTAATTTAAATCCAGAAAAATTGAAAAAAAACCAAAACAACTCAAAACGAAAATCAAACATACAAACACAAGTTGAACGAAAATCCAAAAAATTAAACTTACAATTGAAAATTGAAGAGCTATGAACATAAAACCAAAAAAAAAACAAACCTTTTCGAAAGTAGGCAAAATGGGTACCAAAATGATTGCAAAATTGTCCTTGTTATCAATATATTGTTAGACTTTTTTTTTTTTTGCAAAGTAAAATGGTAGGAATTTACATTATTTTGTTAATGGAGGAAGACAAAGAAGACACTGCAAAAATCAAGAAAGAAGAGAGAGACGGTTCCAAAGAAGAAAGAAGAGAGGAAAGGAGGAAAAAAGAAAAGGAAAAGGAAAAAAGGGGTAAAAAGGTCATTTCATACAAACGGTGTTTAAGTTTTTGACGGAAATATGCTATTAGGTACTGATTCACTAAAGAATTTTCGAAACTAGGTATTTAAATAAAATAAACTGGAAACTAGGTATTTATTTTCAAAACCGGAGAAAAGTTAGGTATTTATCCTCAAAAAATCCTTATTTTTAATTATTATTATAATTATAATTGTTTATTTTATTTTTTCAAAAAAGAAGTAGAATGACCTGATTATCAGGTTTCAGGTAAAATAGTGCAATGAGTGAAGATTAGGTTACAAGGTTAGTATATTCCGTAATAATGTTCAGGTCAGATTATTCATTGGAGACCACCAAAAGGTGGGATTATTCCTTTCCATTTTTCCTTATTTTGGTATGGTGTATTGGTGTTTAAGAGTTGGGTAAGTTATTAAAAAAAATTGAGTAAATTAGGTAAGGGAATAAATGTGTGTATAAAAAATGTGAGAAATATAATGAATGTTGAATTGATGGAAGGAAAAATTGAATTTAATAATCCCTACTTTTGGTCGTCCGCTCATAATAATCCGTATTCTTTTTTTTTGACGGGAAGAATAAGGATTTCATTAATAAGAAATGGTCAAAAGACCCTTACAATCAATAGAAGTGAAAACAAAATTCTCAACAAAAATATAAAACACCTTAAAACTAGTTACATCGCAGATTCGATTTAAAATAGRCTTAATAAAAATCTTCATCCAAAGCAATACAATTTGTGAGTTCGCTCTGATTCGYCATAACGTRCGCTGATACGTAGTTGTTTGGGTGAACATACTTTTGTGATTTTCTGAATTCCTTATGAGATTGTGAAACCCTAAATCTCCATTATTCAACAAACAAAAACGAAACCCTAGATAATCTAATCCTCCCCAAGGGAAAACAAGAAAACTAAACTCCAAACTCTKACAAAAGGAGATAATAATAAACCCAAAAATTGGGGATAAAATTCTCATAAAGAGATAGAAAAACCCAAAAATTGGGGATAAAACTCTCATAAAGAGATCGAAAGGAGAATTATTCATGAACAAACTAACAAAAACAAAGAAATAGAGAGAAGAATTGGGGCTTACCACCATCAAAGAGATGATGGTAYCCCCGACAAATACAAAAAGAAATTAGGGTTTMTGGGAGATATTTTTTTAGAGAGAGAAAAAATTAGGTATTGTTTGCTTGTGTTTGTTAATCATAATCCGTATTCGATTTAATCTCAAAATAATCCTAAATTGTAGCCCAGTCTTCTCAAAACCTACAACTTGTTAAGTAGGTTAATWTTATTTATTTTCCTTTTTTCTTTTTTCACTCCCTRAACCCACCCTCACCTTCTCTTTCCTTCCACCATCCATTATCAACCTCCATCCTCGAAATCAACCACCACCCCACAATCAAACACCACCGCTGCACTTCACAATCCACCACCACCAGGCCACCATCACATGCACGAAATGCACATACACCACAAACCACCCCCACGAAACCCKCATCAACCACCGAAAACCTRCGAATTTGTGCGAATTGTTGCAAATTTTTGGGATAGAAAACAATCACCCATATAATTTGTGCGATCGATGGTTGTTTGATTTTGTGCGATTGGAATTAGAATCACTTGCCATTGAATGTTGCGACCTGAAAAGCTGAGAAAGTGGGTTAAATTTCGAATACCCAAAAGATTAACCGGGTAATCTGAAAACGGTCTCAAATGGGTTGGTTTTGAAATCAAAGGTAAATGATTGTCTGAAACAATCAAAGATGTTGAAACGAATAGTGATCTATTTTTGAGGTGAGAGAAAATTGAAATTTACGAATGAAGCATGAGAATTAATTTAGTGCGACTTTGTACGATCAATGGTGTTTTGATGCTGGTGATTTACAGTTCTGTCGAAGGCTGAAGGTGGTGCAGTGCTCGTGATTTTKTGTTCTAGTGGTAGTCTGGGGGTGAAGTTAGGCGATGGTAAGAGGGTGATGGTGATGGTGGTGCGAGGAGGGTACGATGGTGMGGGTGGCTTGCTACGGTGGTTGGTGGATTAAGGTTTTCTTAGTTAAATTATATTATTAATGATTAATTTCAGTTCAAAAAATCAAGTATCAAAAAAGAAAGGCGAACCTAGAAATCGTCTCTTCCATCTTTGAACATTGTTGTAAAAAAATGAAAAGTTTGTGAGATAAAACCTTTTATGAGCTAAATTTTGCAAAATAAAACCTTTTAAAGCGTTTATTGTGAAATAAAACCCGATACCAAAAATTGTTTGCGAAATAAAATCTGATGATGTAATTCGATGTTTGACCATTACTAATCACCTTTGAAGTACTAATTGCCAACCTTTAGTCTTAWTTCCACTCCCTTYCTCCCTTCTTCATCCCTTCTCCTTCACTCTCCTCCCTTCTTCCTACCACCACTACCTTTGCAAGTCGCATCAGTCACTCACACCCAAAAATTATAGCAGCCACACCCAATTGCACCACCACACAAACCCACCTTACAAGACACACCACCCCGCACTATTCACACCAAAATTTCAACAGCATAATCACCACCTCAATTCGAATCACAATGACAATCTCATACAACCAACAACACACCACAATAGTAGATCGAACGACAACTACCAACACACCATAATAGTAGATCGAATGGCAATCACCAGATCAACACAATCCCTCTTAGTAAACGACGACAAATCTCAACAATCAAAGCCCACTGCCATCCTATTCGTTTTGGTTGTCAAATTAGAGGTCAATTGTAGTGTTGGTGTTCAATTCTTTATTGGGTTTTGTCGCGTACCTATCAAAAATACCTATTAAGACTAACTATGTAGCTAGTGGTAACAGATCGAGTCGAATTCGCGAAGAGGCAACAAGTATTGATCAATTGTATATAAGCATCTAAAATAATAAAAGGTCCTTTGAATGTTGTTTGTATCGAGCTAAGCTAAGACTAACAAGAACGATTAATTAAGAGGATTAAACTATGTGATTAAAGAATCTAAGGCTATGGTTCACTATAGCAGTAATAAGCAACAAATTGGCATCAACAATTCATAACAAGGGATACAATCAAAATAGGGTTAACCGTATCTCTCGACCTAGGATATAGTCTCGTTCTACCTGTTGACGTAGATCTTGTGCTAAGTCTCAATTGCTAGATCTAGAGACTCGTGACTAATCAAATTAAGCAATTAAGTCGGACCCTACGAAATTGATTAACATGAAGAACAATCTAACAGGAATTCGGTTAATTGCCAAGTCAAGAATTGCTTCAAACCAAAATTACGCTTATCATATTGCTATAGATCCCCAATCACCCTAGAAATCAAACTACTTGCTCATGATCAAATTAATAAGAACAATAGAAATAATAAACCTAAGATTCATGATTGAAACTAATGAAAATAATACTAACAATAATCAACAATAATCAATTGAAAATAAAGAATTAAGTATAATAACCAAAATAATAAAGAAAATAAAAAAGAAGAAAACTAATGGAAAAATACCTTGAAGCTTGAATTAATGGAGAAAGTAAAAATAGGGTTTCAATGTGGAAGAAGACAAAGCGTAATTCTATTCTAAAACTCTAGGAAAAAAAATGCAAAAGAATAAGAAGGAAATAAGATAATTCCTTGAGTATTTATATTTTCCCTCTCTCCTAATTAATTAAAAATAAGAAAATAAAATAAAGATATCAATCTAATTATTAAAGACGAACTAAATCTCGAGTCGTAACTTCTGGTCGCGGTCAGCTTTACTGGTCAACTTCGCAGGCCTGTATCTTGAGTTCTAAACATTGTATGAAGGCGTGTGACCTATCATTTTGAAGATATTTAAGTCTAGTTTCTAACACAATTAAAATCGCGGCAATCCAATCTATAGAACTTGAGTTACAATCAAAAGAGTGAACATGTATCAAATTTGTTCCTTTTCAATTCATATATCTCATTATCTTCAACTCAAATTCGACTTTGCTAGGTATTTTTCGACCCTTGTGGAAACTAATTCGTCAACTTTATTTGCAATAATTATCCAATCCATTCAAGATCGCTTCGAAAGCATTCAAGTAGCTATAAAACTACCTGAAAGATTAGGAGAACAAACAAAGCGTAATATAGCACAAAATGGATAATCAATACAATTGATATCTAAAATGCAATTAAATAAACTAATATGCTCTAATAATGCAAACCTAAAATGCCTAAATACTCTATATAAATGTGTTTCATCAATYKCGGAYTGCGTGGTGGTGGTCGTAGAAAGAAGGGAGGAGAGGGAAGGGATGAAGATGGGAGCAAGGGAGTGGAAACAGGACTAAATTAGTGATGGTCAAACATCGAATGACATCATCGGGTTTCATTTCACAAACAGTTTTTGGTTTCGYGWTTCATTTCGCAATAAACGCTTTAAAAGGTTCTATTTCACAAATTTAGGTTATAAAAGGTTTTATCTCATAAAATTTSCTACAAGAATTGAACAAAAACACAATCGTGCAATCAATAATTTGAACATCATTATAAAAGATTTGAACAAAAACAAAAAAATATATTTGAAAATCAAACTAAAAAATCTTTAAAAAGTGCAAAAACTCAACTAAAATTTCACTTATTCTAACTTTCTCGAAATTCTTGAAAACACCAAACAAAAATACGAGAAACATTAAGATCTTCTTCACATTTTCTACAAAATTGAACCAAATATGTTAGAGAAATTAAGAATCTAAACTACTCAATTCTTTAAAACAACAATGAAATCCTAAATTGTAAAAAAAAAAACCTCAATTTTTATACATTTTTTATTTGAATTTTGCATAATTTAGTATAATAATTGCAGAATAAAATGCCAAAAAAATAAAGTTTTTAGATTTAAGAGAGGGAGAGTGAGGGTTTTCTATTTTTTTTTTGAATTTGCATGTAAAGTGGTTGGAAGGAAGGAAAGGCGGTGAAGGAAATGAGTTTGGAAGAAAATGGACCAAACCATGGAGCGTGGGTTGGCTTAGATGTAGCGTGTGGGCTTAGGGAGGGGGTTGCATTTAGAAAAACAKGCCTGACCCAACTCGATTAGTTTCACTTCGAACCACTCCGGCACGAACTCGACCCGTTGAACACCTAATTTAGCAATTTGGAGTATCTTTTTTCAGAGGCTACAATTTACGAACATTTATCACTACTGCTAAGAGCTATTTGTACCCTTTGTTTTACGAAACATACCCCTAGTATAAAACTTGCAAGTAAACTTGGCAAATTGGTCGATTAGTTTCTTGTTTCGTTCGTTTTCAGGTCGATCATTTTTAGTAACGAGTCGAATTCTTGTTCATGACCAAAGTTTTCAGTGACAGGTCGGTTGGTCAATGTTTTTCTAATTTTTTCGATATTTTGCAAAAGATAGACTAATATTTGGGCTTTAGAAGTAAAAAAAATGCATAATTTGACCACTCTATTGGTTTCCTTTTTCTTGCAATAAATAGACAAATCGATCTAATCGATTGACCAAGTCGGTAACAGGTCGATCAATATTCATTAATGAGTTTAAGGGTTATGAAAAACGAATTTCGATATCTACTTTTGTGTTTATGACCCAATTTTCGTAGGTCGATTTTCTGCTCGGATTTGTTTTTGCCGGATATGCATTATACTTGCAAGGGAGAGAAGTGAAGGTAAAGAAGGAAAGAGGGAAAAAGATAGTAGGGAGAAGCAGCGAAGGGGTAATAAAAGAGAGGAGAGACGGCAATAATCACCGGCTGCAAGTAAACAGAGAAGAGAAAATCAAGTCACAAAATTACAGTAAGGAAGGACTGGGGAGTAAGACTAAAGAGAGGGAGAGAGAGAGAAATAGTAGAAACCTCGGGGTGGTTGGTCAGCAGATGCGGAGGAGGAATCAGTGAAGAAGAAGAAGAAGAAGAAGGAGCTGAAGTTGGTAATTTGCAATTGGAGTTGAATAAGGATTCAGGATGGCGCAGCAGCAGCAGCAGCAGAAGCAGCAGCTGCTGGAGCTGGGATCCAAACTGGAAGTCCTCCTCCTCCAAAGACTCTCTCCTCAAGCTTTTCAAGGTTTTGCTTTCCCTCCCTTTTTCTTTCTTGCTTTCTTTCTAGGCTTTCTTTCTTCTTTCTCTACAATTCCGCAATTTCTTCCATCTTTTATGTTCTCGTTAGATGTTAGAACACTATACACTCACAACACATTAACCATACATACCATACATGCATCAWTCAATCAAGGGATTCCATTGCTAAGCTTGCTGACACACCTATGCAATTACTCACCTCTGGAATTCTTTTCATTCATTTAATCAGCAAGCTATCACAATTCTCTCGGATTTGGAACAATCCCCCCCGCCACCAATACTGGAATCAATGCAACCTTTTTTGAAGGCTATTGTTCGACCCGAGCTGCTCAAACACCAAGACAAGGATGTTAAACTACTCCTCGCTTCTTGCCTTTGTGAGATCACCCGCATTACTGCACCTGAAGCTCCATATAGTGATGATATTCTCAAGGTACTCTTTCRCTTTCCTGTCCGCCCCTCTTTTTTCTCCCCTCCCTTTTCTGTTTTTAACCCTTTCACTCTGCAGGATGTCTTCGCTTTGATTGTCGGTACTTTCTCTGGCTTAAATGAGACCAGTGGCCCTTCCTTTGGAAGGAGAGTCATCATTTTGGAGACCCTTGCCAGATACAGATCATGTGTTGTCATGTTAGATCTTGAATGTGATGATCTTGTTACTCAGCTCTTCAGGACATTTCTTGCTGTTACAAGGTTGAGACCTTCTCTTCATCTTTGCTCTTGCTAGCCCTTCTGCTTTTACACTTGTTTCTCCAAACTACTCTCAAGTATCCTACTGACTGTGCCTATAACTTACTATTTTTGACCGRGTCTTACTCACTTCCACTATTGTCTGCAGGGATGATCACCCTGAAAATGTTCTCACATCAATGAAAACTATTATGTATGTTCTTCTCGATGAAAGTGAGGAAATCCATGAAGACTTGCTGCTTATTTTGCTTTCTACTCTTGGACGGAATAAGAAGGTGAGTACATTCTAGTCTGCTTCATCAACCACTCTTTTCCTTTGTTTTCATTTCAATTAATGTTATGCTGCATGTCTTGTTGCTCCAGGATGTTACGGATTCCGGGAGGAAGCTTGCCATGGATGTGATACAAAATTGTGCTGCTAAACTCGAACCTGCTGTGAAACAATTTCTCATTTCTTCTATGACTGGGGAAAATCCGTTAAATTGTGAAATTGATTGCCACGACGTAATTTACAATTTATATCGCTGTTCACCTCATATTTTGTTGGGAGTTGTTCCTTACTTGACAGGAGAGCTACTGGTAATTACAAATTTATGTTTTTTTTTTCCCATACCACTTCCTGTAAATCTGTAATATATTGTGAGATTTTAGACTGTGTACCTCACAAACTTTARATGTACTTATGCAATGTTATCTTTTGTTTATGGAGAATCTTTCCTCTACTATGTTTCAGTTGGTAAAACATTTTTTCTACCGATTTTTAGCCAAGTATTATGTTTAATGTTGCCTATGTTAGTAATTGCTCTTTACATAAACTCTGCATAATGATMGTCTTTTTATGTTTTTTGTCCACAACTAGAATGACCATTCAGAAGCTCGTCTTAGAGCAGTTAATCTGGTGGGTGAGCTCTTTGCACTCCCAGATTCTAACATCTGTGAAGCATTTCAGTCCGTATTTGTGGAGTTCTTGAAGAGATTAACAGATAGAGTAGTTGAGGTTCGGATGTCTGCCCTCGACTATGTTAAAAGATGTCTTCTTTCGAATCCTGTACGACTTGAGGCTGCTCAAATTTTCGGTACTATCTGCCGCTATGGTGTAATTATATATATATATATATATATATTCTGTTTAAAAACATGTGCTAATTTACACTCAAAATTCCATAGCTTCCCTGCATGATCGGCTCTTGGACTATGATGAAAATGTGCGGAAGCAAGTTGTTTCTGTGGTGTGCGACGTTGTTTGCTATAATCTTAATTCTGTTCCTGTTGAAACCACCAAACTAGTCGCAGAGCGTCTCCGTGACAAATCTGTAATTGTCTAACCTTTTTACATGTCTTCTGTGATGATTTTGACTTGCTTCCTAATTGTTTTGCCATTTATTAAGCAGTTACTTGTGAAGAAATATACCCTCGATAGACTTGCTGAGATTTACAGGCTTTACTGCTTAAGGCGCAAAGAAGGGTGTGCAGACGACTACGACTGGATTCCTGGAAAGATTTTGAGGTGTTTCTATGACAAAGACTTTCGGTAAGTAGTAGTGTTTTAACATCTAGGATGATCTGTTTTTAAGGTTTTATTTTATCCCCACTGTTATAAGGTAATTCTCTTTGTTTGAAAATATATCAGCTATTACACKATCTCTTTGGTTTCTTTGGAATAGCAATTGTCTTTGTTTGAAGATATATTTGTTATTATACTATCTCGTTTTARTTATTCATTTTTATTTATTTTTAAATGTCATTTTGACCTCTTATTCTGTCTTTCTTTTGGGAGGTCTTATTCTGTCTTAATTGGCCTGTTTTTGACTGTTTCTACAGATAACAAACCTTTCCATTGTATAAAAAAAATTTGACCACAATTTATGTCATGGCTTTTCTACTGCTAGAGAATATTGTTTTATTTTGGGGTTTCATCTCCTCGCTTGACTTTAGTTTTGCGAACAGCATTGATATTTTTGGCACTATTTGAGCCGAGGTAGATGGTGCTAACTACTGGCTGATGTTTGGTATCATATTTATGATGTTTGTGATTTAACACTCGTTAGTTGTTGCTCATTTCTTAGATGACTTTAAGATTTAGGTTTGAAGTAACAACTCTGCATAAGTAATGGGCTAAGCAATCCTTTAATAAAAGGGAAGTATTCTATCAATCTTTGTCATGCCATGTGATGTCAACATGGGTACATAACAAAATGTCAAAACCTACTATAACTACCATCACATATGTGTATAACTTCCTTGGATTAGTTTTTCTTCAAACTAGGTGCAAATTTAAAGCATTAATTTTGTAAGATTTCAGTCAAAATGGGCTATGGAATGACTTGCAAGGAATTGGTTGGAGRCTATAAAAGATCTTGACCCAATTACTTTGTGAAAACAGAAAGGTACCCATTTTGCAGAGGGAATTAAGTAAAAGGCGGGGAGGTCTCTCCATGAAACAAAATAGTGAAAATGCTCTTTGCGAATGAAACCATACGATTTTTTTTAACTCTCCATTTTGTACTTATGACCACTCTTTTGAGAGAGTGAGAGAGCATTAGCACATTGAGTATTCTTGCAGTTGTCTTATGGCCATGGGAGGGTGTAGTTAAAGAATATTGGGGCTTAGTTTTTATTAATTACAAATCTTGATTGTTAGATATTTTTATTTAASGTAAAATCCATGATATTAAGCATGAAGATTTTGGCGATTACAAAGAATTCTAATATATAAGTAGGTCTGGTTTTAGAAAATTTATAGGTAAATGATATAATTATCATATGTAGGCCTATTTGTTTATAATTAACTAATACACAAAAAAAGTGTCAAGTGCGCCTCGCCTATAAGAGAATAAAAAATTGTCCTTGGATTTACAATAAAAAACATAGACTAGAAATAGTGGAGAAGATAGATGATAGGCATACAAGTGATACAACTATCCTTCATTTGAGAGGAAGGAACACTTTCCCAAGAGAAATGATCCTTACTTCAATTAACTGTATGAGTTTCTGATACATTGTTCTCCCCTTCATTTACGTGTACTCCAATATAATGCCTTGGAATCATGTCATCTAATAGACCCAAAAAGACTTTCAAACAAATTACTTTACCGCCCTAGTGCCCTCTAGTTAACTAATCATGATTAATCCATCCTTAAATAACTAATTAGCTAACTTCTCTTTGCCCTCACTGCATGTATAAGTAAACTTGATAGGAGGCTTGTTTGGATTCCTTGCAAAAATCAGTTTTCTAAAATGAAGTGTTGTGAAAGTCTGCCTTATTAGTATCATCTGTTACCCTATGTCAGTCAGGATAGGGACCTCAGTTCCTTAGGTAAATTCAACAGCATGCTTGTTCTGTTGCAAGCTGCTGCTTCATTTAAATTTTATCCCCAAATTTGTGGTTGTCTATGTGTGTTACTTTTGTTGAACATATTTTGATATGTACTCAGCTAAGTTAATCTGCTTGCAGTTCGGATGCAATTGAATCTATTCTATGCGGACCACTGTTTCCAGCTGAGTTTGCTGTCAAAGATATAGTTGAACATTGGATACGAATATTTGCAGGACTGGACAAAGTTGAGGTTAAGGCTTTAGAGAAGATATTGGAGCAGAAGCAAAGGTTTTTCCTTTTAGCACTTTGGGCACTTTCCTGGTTTCTATGTTCATGTGATTAAGTGTAATGGATTGGCTTTGTGTTTAATACGTGTTTGTACTTTTGCTGAAGGTTGCAACAAGAAATGCAGAAGTATCTGTCTCTTAAGCAGACATTCAAGGTTTGRGAGTCACAAATTTTATTTTTTGATTTAGGCCTCGGTTACAACTTTCTTAATGTTGTAAAGGTGGTATATCATATTCTTTGCCTGGATACAGGATGCTGATGTGTCTGATTATCAAAAAAAGGTTGTCGTTTTGTTCCGGGTTATGTCGAGGTTTTTCGTTGATCCTACAAAGGCCGAGGAAGGATTTTTGACTCTTGATCAACTTAAAGATGATAATGTTTGGAAAATATTGTCTGGGCTACTTGATCCAGACACTAGCTTCCATCAAGCTCGTATTAGTCAGGTGATCTARGAGACTAAGGGTACTTGAAATTTCTCATAATGATCCTAGAATAGTCAATGCCTTTTCTTTTGTATTATTCAATCATCAAGCATGCCTTTTCAATTGTCAAGTGTTTTATAATTATTGATTTGCAACACAATTGGCGTTTAGGCATTGTAAGATCATTGAATGTAAGATTAGTTGATAATGTGATGCATAAACATCAAGCATCGGGTCGTAGCTGGATGTTTAGACTAGAGCAGTCCAGCTGATGTGCTTTCTGTTTTGCCATGATTACGTATTTTCTTAGGCTAATCATGATGATTAATAGTTTTGCTAATGTTGGCCTTGTTAATGAGGTAGGATTTTTCATTCACACTGTGTGGTCGCTTTCTAATTTCTAATCCAGATGATATAGTTAGGTAAGGGAGCTCTGAAGTTTTTATGTGATGGTTGTGCCCTTGCTTTATAGTGTAAATGAAAGTGTGAGGTGATTTAAGCGAAACATATTGGAAACTTGTGAAAGCAATGACCATGTTCTCTTCAAAATCAACAAGATCATGTCCCCTTTTCTCTCATGTAGAATCTCCTTTTCATGCGTTAAAGGTTTGTCACGAGCAATATTACTAGGCTGTGAAACTTAACCCCCTTTATTTTATTAGTTTATTTTTAAGGTTTCCTCAGTGAACTGTGTCATGTTTGTGCTTTGATAGTCCTATTTCTTTGGAATGTGTTGTTCTTTAATCTGTTAGTTACAGAATTGTTTCTATGGTTGTGTGATGCATAGGACATGGTATTGTGACTGCAAGCAAGTATGAAGCATTGGTGATYATTTAAGAAAAAAATTTCTGGGAGTTTTTGAAATTTGGTTCTTCTTCAACTTTAAAATTGGGCTAACCAGTGACTCAGAGAAAGATGTGTTTTTATGTTGGATTTTTGTGAGCCCATGTTGTTTTCTATCTTTTTAAGAAGGAATTTATTTTTAGTTTTTAGGATTTTTTGTTATTAACCACCTTTCAATTAGGGGTCTTTCAAATTAACCACCACCACATTAACTTATTTTACAGAACCACCTTACAATTAAGCAACCTTTTTAAATACCCACCACGTAACGGTTTTTCGCCAAGTTTTGTTATTATTTGGGCCCAAATTATGAGATAACAAGCTAAGAAATGAGCTAAGGAGATTTGGGGAAGTAAGAAAAGATAACGGAGTTCCCCAAATCTCGAAATTTGAGCCCAAATAAGAACGGAACTTGGTGGAAAAACGTTACGTGGTGGGTATTTAAAAAGGTTGCATAATTGTAAGGTGGTTGTGTAAAATAAGTTAATGTGGTGGTGGTTAATTTGAAAGACCCCTAATTGGAAGGTGGTTAATAACAAAAAAATCCTAGTTTTTATTTTTTCATCTATTTCAAGCTGATATTTTTCATAGTTAGCATATCCTTTATGTTTAGTGAATCCCTTCTCTTCCAAAAGCCAAAGACTTTAAATTTGTGAAGCAACATTGTTTATATGAATAGAAAGTTTTGATTTATTTTGGAAAGATGGACTAGTTTCGTATGCTTTTTTCCCCATTCCTTTTTTTGTAGAAAAGGGAATACTTCACCTAAAAGATTGACACAAATGATTTAAGTAGGAAACTGCCTCTCTGTTGTTACAGGGGTAAGCGGTGCAGATTTTGAACCTCTTTTGATACTTACTCCGTTTTCTATTAGTTGCTACACTTCCTGTATCAGGAAGTTTTCTATTACTTGCTACTCTTCTTTTTCTTTCTATTTTTAGTAACTTTTTTATGTTGATTTGGTCCCCACAACATCAATTACTACCCTCATAACCATTTTATCATCCAAACAATAAAATACCTAGGAGTCCGCATGGTACAAAAGTCTAGCAACTAATAGAAACGGAGGAAGTATTTTACAAGGGATAGCCTTGTTAGAGGCATTAGGTTATGGTGTGACAATGGTTTTGAGTTATGTTTTATTAGATGCTATGAGCTTGTTCATTTTATGTTTATCTTGCAGGACGACCTACTTAAGATTCTTGGTGATAAACATCGGCTCTTTGATTTCTTAAATGTGCTTTCAGTAAAGTGCTCATACGTGCTTTTCAGCAAGGAACATGTCAAAGAATTTCTGTTGGAACTTGCAATTCAAAAATCCTCTGAAAATACAGAGAACTGTTTGTCATGTGTCAACATGTTGGGGGTAAGATCACTTCTATCTAGGGCTTTATGAGATATGTTTGGTGAGATATGTTTGGTGTGGTCTAACTTCTGTTGGCCTGTTGAATTGGAGATTGCCTGTTTGAACTTTCATATTGCTTTTCATGTTGTCACTGTTTGCTGGTGTGGCATGGTGGTTCTTTTGTATGTGGAACTTATTGTTTGAAATTGTGGAAAAGATAATAAATAGAAGTATGTTTGTCTTACTTTTAACCTAAACACTAGTGTTCCATGGCGCGCACACGCGCGCCGTGTTCCACTTTGTTATTTTCTACAATTTATCTTATTAGCATGCATTCATGAAAAATGCTAATGAAGGATTAATAGAGTGGTTTCCAAAAGACTAATTTTTCTATAAGACAAAAATTATATTTCGTAGTAAATAAACCAAAATCTAAACTTAGTATAATTACAAGAATTTCTTCCAGCTGTATATAACCAAAACATCACTAGTTTTCACCCAACAAAAAAAAAAAACAGTTATTTAAAAAATCTCAACATCATATTAGCTTCGAAGATGGCAAATTATGATGATTTTTAAAGTAAGTCAATAGGATACCGTCTTTTYAAGTCAATTTTCAACTATGTTACAAATAAGTCATTTGTATGTTCCCCTTATCCTGCCTATATGCTTTATAGATCCTTGCCAGCTATAGTTCGTTGTTATTCATTGGGAGTGAAGAGGATCTGTTAAATCTTCTTAAAGATGAAAACGAAATCGTTAAAGAAGGCATTTTGCACGTCTTAGCAAGGGCTGGTGGAACCATCAGGGAACAGTTGGCAGCTTCATCTAGGTTTAATTCTCTCATTTTGGGCTTGTGGAAATCTGYTCTGTAGGTGAAATTGTTTTTAACTACTTGGGTTGCCCTTCTGCAGTTCTGTAGATCTTATGCTTGAGAGGCTATGTTTAGAAGGAACTAGAAGACAGGCTAAGTATGCTGTACATGCTCTTGCAGCGATAACAAAGGATGATGGACTTCGGTCACTCTCTGTTCTGTACAAGGTGCTTAACAATAATTATGTCCTTTGTTTTTTCGCCACATTTTCTTTAATGAAATGTAATAATACTTGCTGAGTTAATGAAGAATGGAATAATACTTTTATTTCCCCACTTAACTTCTCCTCTTTTTCCCATATTGCCTCACTTTACGTCAACAAAGTGGCCTCTTCTTTCTTCTCTCTTCCTTCTCAAAATCTTTCACTTTCTAAATGTTCCATCTATAAAAAGGAGTATGTACTTAAAAATGACTAATTTTGAGATTTTACTGCACTTGAAATTCGTTATGATGTTGGATAGCTGTTACCTAAATTTTTAATTGCTTATGCAGCGCACTTGTTGATATGCTGGATGAGAAGGCACATTTGCCTGACTTGCTGCATCATGGGTGTATTAGCTCAGACTGCAATGGCTGTTTTTGAACTAGAGAAAGTGGATTGTAGAGTTCATTCAGAAAAATTCTGCAATGCCAGTATTGTATGTGATTTTTTTTTTTTTTTTTTTTTTTTTTTTTTTTATCTTGGAGACCTTGATTGTCTCTTTCTTGCTCTATTGGTACTTTGTTTTACAGTATTATTCATTATTTAAATTGCTTATATATGCTTCAGAAAGGAGAAGACAAAGCCCAGACTGTCTGATCAAAGTGAACATTGTCAATTAAAGTTGTTCGAAGAATATGTAACCTTAGTCTAATGTGCGAGTTTTCAAGTTTTAAACTATTTTTGACATTTTTTTATGGGGGTTCTATATTACAATTTGAGTGAATGTTTTTTGACATTTGTCTGACAATTTCCCTCTTTGGTTTTGCAGATTTTTGATTAAAACATTGGTTAAGAGCTACCCTACCAGTGAAAGATGCTCATCTCCTGGAGAATAGATAATCTAATAGAAATTCTTAAGAACATGCCTTTGCTTTGGAGATTTTTCAAAAGTTTAGAATCAAGGTATGACAATTGCTAAAAATTTAAGAAGTTTGTTTTTTGATGATATTACATTTAGCTCCCTCGTTCTTATTTGGTTTCTCTTTACGTGTGTGTGCACATGTGTGGTTGGGGGGGGGGGGGGGGAGTATCTTGTTCGATTTTGTGTGTGTAGAAGTAGGGGAAATATGTGAGGTTTGTGTGAAAAATAGTATGAGAGAATATCGTATATTTGGATGTGGTGAATGTGGGGTACAAAGGGGCTAAGTTGGGAAAAGCATTTGCCAAATATAGAACAAAATGAAAGTGAACTCAGCAAAGAGGTATGAACGGATCGAGATACTTTAAGTCTGTAATCATAAAGATAAAGAATGGAGGGGTTATATTTATCTGTTCAATTATTGATTGAATCAATTTTGCAGTTCTGTGGATAAGGCTCACTTGAAGCTTGCTTCTGCTAAAGCCYTCCTTCGTCTTTCAAGATATTGGGAAAATAATATACCTGCTGATGTCTTCCATCTAGTTTTACGGACTGTTGAGGTGGGTTTTGGATTGATATATGGTTTTTTCAAAGTATTGTTCTTATATACTTCCTCCGTAACGAAAAAAGTGTTCATTCTTTTAAAAAAACGGAAATCTAGGCAAAATTTGTTAAGAGAGATTAGTATGGTGATAGAATATGAAATTACTAAAGTACCCCTATTCACCCACCATCCCCTTGCCACCAACCTTACCACCTAACCCCTGACCACCACCATCCCGTCCACCGACACCACCACCCCCACATACGAAACCCTCCTCAAACCGCTATAACCACCCCTGAACTTTTCAAACCGCCGAAACCACCACCAAATATAACCAACACAACAAATCCTTTTCAAATTCAAATCAAAACCCAAAAGATTTGTTCAAATTCACACCAAAACCTAAACAATGAAATAAAGAAGAAGACCGAAGAAGAGACAAAGAAGAGGATCGAAGGGCAGCGGATCACGAGGTGGTTCGCATGGTGGTTCACGTTGTGGGTTGTTGGTCGAGGGTTTGGTATTCGAGGGTTTGGTTTTCGTGGTGTTGTGGGTTGTTGGTCGCGGACTCGTGGGTTTGTGGGAATTGTGGGTTGTTGGTCGTTTGGTTGCGGGTCAAGTAGGTTCGCATGGGCTGTTGCCTGGTTGTTGTGGGTCATGGGTTGAGTAAGTTCGCGTGAGTTTGGTGTTGGTTGCAGGCTTGCGTCAGTGATTGATGGGCGGTTGAGAGATCAATTTATGGTGAAGAGAGAGAAAGGTTGGTGAGGGTATGGTACGGTGGTTGTGGGTGATTTGATTAATGTGTAAATATTATTTAATTAGAAATAATAACTATGGTTAGATTTATTAATGAGGGCAATATTGTAGATCCATAACTTAAATTTTACTAAATAGGGAAAGAAAAAAAAGTGTAACAAGTTTTTTTGATACGGAGGAAGTATTCAACTTATGATGATTAGGTTGGATATTGAGCTGAAGATARGAATTTTGCTGTTCWCACTTTTTGTACTATATGAGCATTACACAGGTAAATTTCCGTCAAGCTAGGAAGCTGTTCCTCTGCAAAGTTCATCAGTACATAAAGGATCGTATTTTGGATCCAAAATATGCTATTGCTTTTCTATTAGATATTTTCACATCCAGACATGCAGAAATAGATGAGGTATCAGGTTCTAAGATTCATCTGTTTTRCTTAACATGCCTTATGCTCTCTGCCACTTAGCATGGCTGACTTTACTATTGCAGCCTAGCATGTTTGGTCACCACGTTTAATTTTTACTGCCTGACTTGCAGGACAAACGTAACCTCAGTGATGTTGTACAGATGTGTCGTCAAGTCAAAGCTCGGCAACTTTCTATGCAATCTGATACAAACTCTCTCATGCTTTACCCAGAGCATATACTTCCTTATCTGGTCCATACCCTTGCCCATCATCCTATGTGCCCTAGTTTCGGTGAAAGCATGGATATCAAAGCGCTGGAACCTCTATATCGGTATGTTTTGTTAAGAGAAAATTTTATAATCCATTTTTTCTTTCCTTTTGCTATACTTAAAAAGGTGTGTGCTTGGAGATGTTTTTCTATTTTGAATCCAGAAAATCATTGTGTTTTTCTGGAAGCAGATTCTACTTTCCTTATGATTATATTGTTCGTAACCATGTTCAGTTATTGCTTTTACTAGGGTGCTCTTTTTGTTTCTATCAATTGTTTTACGTGGCGATGAAGATATAATGTCTGAAACTAGTAACAATGAGAAGGAGAAGGATGCTTTTCTTGCTGTCAAACATATTTTGCAGTTAATCAAGCAATCAGAAGATGTTGTTGATCAGTTGAAGTCAAAGGTAAAAAGGAATATGCACCTCAGCTATACTTTTATATTGCTTTCTATTAAAGCCATCTAAAACTTAACTCTTTAAAGGAGGTAGAAGATTCACATGTAAATATAGTGATTATAGTCATATATAGGATTGGGCTTTTATGGGCATACTGCATACCTTACTTAAAAGAGCACACAATTTTCTAAGAGTGCACATTCATGTTCTACAAAATTTAGGAGGTGGTCTAAATTTATCACACAACAGAACAACCTCACAYAACGTATTGTATCACAAGAACTATGTTTAAAACCATCGTCACCATGTCCGAACCTTGAATTGCTCAGCTTATTAATGGTAAACAATTATAGAAACTGACTCGATTAAAATCTTATGTTCATAGCTTCYTATTCTTGCCACTACAATTTTTGATACAACAACTTGTAGCAAAATAATAAAAAGATAGGTCTGACAATCTCTCAAGGAAACAAGTGGCACAACTTCAGCACTCTCTTCATCTTAGRTCTTAGCACCTGACGACATCATAGCTAGTGCCAAATCCAATGTAGGTGGTCATTTCAACATGTTTTTATGATGCTTTAGGCAATTTAAATTGAGTGTTTGAAATTGGTTTTCTTTTCTTTTTTTGTTACCTTTTACTCTTTCTCGCTTTCGGTTTTTTAAAATTGTGTTAGCATTAAGGGTGTGGAATTGAGGCAAAATTTTAGGGTTTGTAATTTCTAGCAATTCAAATCTTTGGGGTCAAAATTTTGAGCAATGTCTAAGAGTTGTTAAAATAAAATAACAAACCATTTGTCTATGCTACATCTTCAGTCAAGAAACCACTGTTCAAGTCTTTTACAAAGTCAATGTAAAGAGAATCTTCATTTGTGTCTTAARTTCTAATGTTAAAGCTGTGRTCTAAAATATTATGTCTATTGTCCTAAAATATGTTTCATGTGTTCAAAACTTTTTTTTGAGGCCATGCTCTAACTGTTAACTCTGTTCTAAAATTGTGTTCTACACTTCTACTTGCACCTTTTTTAGGAATCAAAGTTAGTAAATTTTGAACAATCTTTTTTTTTGGCAAATCTATAATGTATGAAACAGTCAATAAGATTTTGTTAGATAATTTAGATTCATCTAAATGTTTAGTTTTAATATCATTTTGATTTTTTTTCCCTAAAATATACAATTTGAGTTATAAGTGATGGAAGTGAAWGATATGATGCAATTAAAATAAAGGGAGTATGTCACTAGTTCACCACACCTAATAGATATGGAGTGATCTTTTGAATGAATGCAAATAAGGACATCTTTTTTTTAAACCCAAAGAAATCATTGCAATTTATTAAATATTGGACAATGTCTCAGGACATCTCAGACGCAAAGGATGACTAATTTGTGTGGAGAGATGTACTGTACGTTTTATGTTTAGCTTTTGATATTCTGCATTAAAAATTAAGAAGAGAGCGGGGATAAGGGAGCAGAGTAAGCATGGGATGATTTATTTGCATTCTGCCAAAAGAGGTCTAAAAGTAAGTGAATACCAAAAGAGATCTAAGGCTATTCTTTCACTGAATGGCAGAATTCACATGCAATTTCCGAGCTTGGGCTATTGGTGATCAAGCGCCTGTATAAAAATTCAGGAGATTTTCAAAGTGCTGGTGAATCAATTTCCTTACCWTCAACACTGTACAAACCAAGTGATATCAAATATGAAGATAATGCTGAGGTACAGATTCAAAGAACCTTGGGCAAATTGTTTCTTTTAGTCCTAAAATGCACTATTTTATCAGATCTTTTGCTGAAACAGAAACTTGGGATAATGCTATCTACTTTCATGGTGTTGCAACACCTCCCTTCTCCCACATACTGCTTTTATGTCTTGCTGTAGTTTGTCTTCAATCTGACAGTCCCGATTTTTCTGAACAGGTTGCTGATGTGTATACCTGGATATCCCATGGTTCTGTGCATGCCCACTTTGAATCACTTACACTTGAAATTAACGGAACTGTATGTATCTGTGAAGCTATATTTATTGCTAATGTCAGTTCTTCCTATGTTCTAATCACGATTCCTCTCCATTTGGCCACTTGTAGATCCACATCGAGGCTCCTCAGGATGAGGTCCTGGAAGATCTTGAAACAGAAGGAAATGAGATTCCTCTGGGGAAACTAATAAAAAAAATCAAATCCCAGAAAAAGGCAAAGAAAGTGGAAACAGGCCTGTCTTCACCGACTGAAGGGAAAAGTGATGATGTTTTGAAAGTCGTGAGGGAAATTAATTTGGATAATTTGGGGTCCCCAAGTAAGATAGGAGCTAGTAATGGTCACGGCAATTGCTTGACTAACGAAAACATAAGTCAAGAGGAAGATCCAAGTAAGAAACGGAAGGGAATTGATGCCAAACCTACTTCTGCACCCAAACGGCAYCGATCAATATCGGCGAGGGGTCGTTCCAAAATTTTCACCTCTGGAAGCTCTGTTAAGTCTTCTGAAATTGCTAGCTCAAAAGGACTTATTCCTATGCAAGAATGCCAAGAAGAGAAGGAACCTAGGGAGTCAGATTTTGTGGCTTCACCGATCAGTAAAAAACGCCGCAGCAAGAGCTCCAAACAGGACAACGAGGCTAATGACATAGAAGGTCATAAAGTTGAAGAAACTGATCTCTCTGACCAGAAGGTGAACTGTTGTTATGTTCTGAATATAACCATAAATGCACCATATACATTTCTATTATGTGATAGTGCTCAACTGCTCATACATGGTCCTTTTCTGTMCAGAGGCCTAAGTTGGTAGAGAATAACAAGAGCAAAGATGTTAATGATAAGTCCTCTGATGGATCTGCCAAGAAAAGAAAAAGCAGAAGCGTTGCTGGCTTGGCAAAGGTTACTGTTTCTCCATAGTACCACTTCAGCAATAATGAATTTTTGCTCAACTGCATTATAATTCATTTTGATTTCTGAATCATCAATTGAAAGTATAGATCTTGATAAGTGCCGAGACGAACCCCCCCCCCCCCACCCCCCACCCCCCACCCCACACATTGCCACACACACACACCAAGAACCTACAATTTAGTTTAGTGAATTTGTGATTTTATGTATCTTACGGTCATTTGGCTCATGCAATGGAACATGTTTTTTAAAAATTTTAGCGTTTGATTAAATGGTGTCGTCCACAATCTAACACGATCTTTTTTGTATTTGGTAGTGCACGATGAGTAAAGGGGATGGTCCTACCACAGATTTGGTTGATTGCAGAATAAAAGTTTGGTGGCCAATGGATAAACGGTAAATGTTTAGTTTAGATTAGAAAAGTAACGGTAATATTTAAGGATGAATAACTTTTGCTTCTTTGTTGATGTCTTTTGCACCAAATTTTACCTGTAATTTCTGTTAGGACTGCTATTGAACTTGAATTAGTGCATATTTTTCACTTTTCTGTTGGTGTGGCTGCTAGGAGTCTAGGACATCATTTTTCACTTTTATGTGGGTAGGCTGAAAGTCAGTACATTGTCTTGAACAGGTTTTACGAAGGAGTGGTGAAATCTTATGATCCTGAGAAAAAGAAACATGTGGTAAGCTATTGCTCTATCTTCTTTTAAGTGTCTTCTCCTCATTTTTTGTTTGTTTTCCCTGATTGTATTGCTTTGTAAGGTTGTCTTCTTTTCTTCGTCTTTAAATTTTCACTTCCCACCTTACTTTTTATAGAATTTGTTGTTACCTATATGATACTTTTTATGCTTCTCTCAAGGCTTTTTGGTGTTTTAATGTCATGCTTAAGATTTTATATAACGATGGGGACGTGGAAGTGCTTCGTTTAGAAAAGGAACGTTGGGAGATGATTGATGATGGCCACAAGTCTAAGAAGGTATTTTTTGTAAATTTTATTTAAATGTATATAATTAAGCAAGCGAAGAAAATTTTGAGAAACCTTGTAGTGCATAGTCTAGTTCGATCTCAATGCTCCTGTGACTTGAATGGAATTTTTCCTCACCCTTCTTTTCACTTGCAGAAGACAAACACTACACAGAGTCCTGCTAAGATGATGTAAGTGTTGCCATTCACCTTACTTTGTGGCTTGAGTTTCCTCTTTCCCCATGAAATTTTCGGAAAATGGTTCATGTGCTGGAGAGAGAAACATATATAATATTCAAACTATTGACCATATTTAAGGGAAATTTGTTGGGATATCTTAAGATATAAATTTATCTTGGAATGCAAGCAGTAAAAAAGGATCCTTCTTAGTTTTCTATGTATATGCTTGTTACAGATCACCCAAAAAAAGAAGTAAGATCTCAGATGAATTAAAATCAAGGATGTCAGGCAAAAGGTAAGACTCACAAGCTGCTTACTTGGGACACAATACTGAACACAATTTKTGTTCTTATATATGTATATATATTCAACAATTGCAGTCCTTCTAGTGTCAAGGGGAAAAGAGGTCAGAAGAAAATTCTGATTGCTGGTCGGAGAGACAGTCGAGAAAGAAAGACTGCAAGTGCTTCAGAGGATGTTGAAAACAGATCTGATATATCGAATGCAGAGCCGACTGTTTCATCAGGAAGTGATGAACTTGAGTCTGGTAATGCTCTTATACTTGATTAGGCCTGCCTCTATAAGAATTATCCTCATCATCAATAGCACTATCACGCACACATGAGAGCAGAGGTTGAAACCCTCGTAGGATGAAGCACAACTATTACTGATATTAACTACAACTTTTATAGTTATCTATGGGCACTGTGGACTTCAAGGAGARGAGACATTTCTTTTTACTAAGACGTTTTTCTTGTCAAGCCATATGCCATATACTTGGGGAGACACAATTCATGAGTGATATCTCTTGTTGGACGTGAGGATGAGAATGCTCCAGGGGTTGCGTTTGTTCTTATTTTTTAATTTTCTGAAATGAGAAAAGTTGCAAATTGTAGTTAAACCTTAAGGCCCCTGAAGAAACATACATTTTTGCCATTTCAAACAATGAACACACAACACGCACACGCAAACACACAAAGGAGAAAGCACTAGAATGCCACATATTTGCATAAATGCATAATCATTAAATCGTAGGGGTGGTGACTGAAATGCTCGTGCTCTTCTTGTCATTCCACCTCACCAGATGAAGGTTTATCATAAAAACTCTAATAAGGTTGCCGTTACTGTTACTATTCCTTTGCATGAAGCTTCTGTATAATTTTTCTAGGATTTTGGCCATTCAACATCCTTACTCATTGTGGTACATAACTCAGTTAATTCCTCTTAATTTGGGAGCTCTRTCACATACAACTCCAGAGAGATGCCCCATATTCTTTGTCTGGTGAAGTGTGAATCCCCTTTTCATTATTGTACAATTACATTTCTCTTACTGAAGAATTTAAGAATTCTAYCGGCAATCTAGCCCAATCGCAGCTTCTTTGTTAACTAATGGATAGAAGTATAATGTTACGATAAGAGACATGATAGTTGATACACAACGAACTTGCCAATGCATTCTTTGAACTAATTGATCTATTCTTAGTCGAATCTGATATGCCTTATCTAATTGATGACCTATGCCATGCTCTGCTCTTTATTTCTCTCTTTTGCCTCCCCTCAAGGTGATATTGAGCAAGACTTGAAAAAGGTACCTGCAAGCCAGACAAGTAATGTGGAAGAAAAATCCCATACTGCTAAAAAAGGAGACAGAAAGGCTGCTAAAAATGACACTGATGGCTCTGGTGAAGAAGAAGCAAATCCCAGTCCAGAAAGTGGACAGAAAAAAGCTGGTGAGACCAGCCCACATGATTCTCATATTTCTGACATGGAAAAATCGCCTGAATTGGACAAAAATGTTGAGAAATCCATTGGGATCTCAGAAGAGGATTGTGACGAAGGAAAACTGACAGAAGAGGCTGAAAGTAAACCCACACCACTTGATACTGACCTTTCTGATGCTGAAGATAAGCCCCTTGTATGTACTTGCGTTTATTATATATATTATAAAAACTATGTATCTTGCCCTCCGTATTCTAATTCATTGATAATGCTCAGAGTACATGGAAGCGGCGATTAACCAAATTACAGCAGTAAAGTAGTATTGATTTAAGTATTGGCTGCAACAACTTTCCTGGAGAACAGGACAAGATTTTCKATGCACTATGCAGATGCTATTTGTTCAAGTTCATGTCATCTTCGGATCAGATGGTAGGAAAGTTCTCTGTTGAGCTGTGTTATCATATGCCTGGGTTCCCACTTCACATGTCAGCAATTGTCGTAAATGTCAAACGGCAATGGCTCCTGGAACACCTGGTGTGACTATTCATTGTAGGCAAAATTTGTGGATCACCTGTACAGTTATAGGCTGCTGTTGTATCAGTCAGGAGTGTAGTATGGGAAATGTTTATGTGCATGTGTACAAGGGTGCCATCTTTACTTGTACATAAACCATATTGTATACATTAGTTTCTTTTGCAATTAGATTCAGCATTAAGCCTAAATTGTTGGTAGCTTTGGTATATGCCGGTATAAGTTTCTAACATAGTGGTAAGGCCWTGTTTATTAGATTGCCATTGAACTCCTTTGATTTATAGGATTTCCAGTTTTACACTTGGAACTTTGGAACTTGATTGCTTGATGTATATTTTTCTTGTGTTAGAGAGGTTGATTTCCAGTTCTAAATTGGTGTCGTGTGCTGCTTTATGGAAATACTAGCACGATAAGCACGCGATGCGTTGTGGTCATTTTAAAATTATATTAAACTAATTTACAATGAGAAAATAAACTTATGCACACAGTTTTATGATTTCAAATTTTGATGTATTTTTCTTTTATTAAATTTATAGACAAAGTTTAAATCATATGGCGTGTTTTAATCAACTGCTTACTTACACTACATACGATAGTTATATAATAATATTATATGAGAATTAATGTATGTTCGAATAAGAATTTTTTAGCTATTTAATCACAATTTTTTTCAAAATAATTTTTAATAATTAAGTGATTCATGGGAATAATTTAGTCAGTGTAATTAAAAAGTAATTAATAAATTTTTATTTAAATTAATAATCATACTAATTAATTAAACTTTTCATTTTCTTATTTATGGGAATAAATTAGTCAATGTAATTAAGTTTTATTAATTTATATACCTTTTATATTGCTTAATTAATATAATTACAAAATAAAGAGATTTCATATTTATAATAAGGGCATTTAAGACTTTAACATCATTAAGGGTAATTCAGTCTTTTAGAGGGGGACACCATCTTCCTCCCCTTCCCTTATATAATAGGATAATTTATCATAAATATATAATTTTCTTGATGTAAATAAAATAAACAAACACTATACTTTTACCATATAAATATACCACGATAGAGTGTAGTAGATTTTCATAAACAAAATTGAGAGAATACAATGCTTAATTCTTTAATACAATGCTTAATTCTTTACACACTTTCTGGATCCTCTGTTAACCTGAAGAATCACATAATACCTGGGAATTGGACTTTTGATGTATGTCATATGTCGATCTTTTCTGACTTAGGGCGTGTTTGATAATAGATTTAAGGTTCATAGTTTTTTTTTACAAATCCAATTTTAGAAGTTGATATTTAGGATTTTATAGAATGTAATTAATATTTTTAAAATGTTGATATTTGCAATAATTGGATATGAATGTATTCACAWACGATAGATTATACTTATATTTTTAWTGGAGGTTGTCAATGAAATAAGTTACGAGTAGTGTTATTTTTAATGGAGGTTGTCAATGAAATAAGTTAGATAATAAGTGGTCAATGTCAATGAAATAAGTTAGRATTATTTTTTTCCAGTCTTACAAGTATTACGGTGTTTGTGATACTACTACTATTACGGTCTTTGTGTAATTGTATTTAATGTTGAATTCCACAAATTAAAGTGGATAGCAGAGTAGCAGGTGGAAGTGGAACTGGTCAACTTTGGACTTCTTTTCTCTTCTCTCCTCTCCTCTTCTTCTACAGAGTGCAGAGTAAAAGCAAGGTAACCTTTCTTCGTTGTAGAGTATCCAATGGATCTGTCTGCTCTTCTCTTTTGATTTCGATCTTCGAATGTGTTATTATCATTTGAGTTGTTAATTAATTTAGACTACTTGACTTGGTATACAAAATTTAGTATTAGGATCAGGATCAGGATCAGGATCTCCAATGTCGGATCCCAATGTCGGAGTCGGAGTCGGAGGCATCCTCAAGGTAGGGGTGGTGCAGGGCAAGAGATTGGTTGTAAGAGACTTCAAGAGCAGTGATCCTTATGTCAAACTCAAGCTCGGGAATCAGGTCACCCTCCTTTTTCAATCCCATCACCAACAAACATAACATTCTTGTGTTTGGCTCATCTGTTGTTTACTTGTTTTCCTCCAGGTTGCCAAGACTAAGGTCATCAACAGCTGCCTAAACCCTGTTTGGAACGAGGAGCTAACCTTCTCCCTCACCGAACCCATTCAAACCCTCAACTTGGTCGGTCATTTAGTCAATCAGGATCATGTTTGTTGGGTTGTTTGTTTGTATCATCATATCCTCTCTAACAAGTCCCAACTCTGCTTTGTTAGAGAGGATATGATGATACAAACAAACAAAGATGTGTATAAGAGACAGCATCAACAGCTGCCTAAACCCTGTTTGGAACGAGGAGCTAACCTTCTCCCTCACCGAACCCATTCAAACCCTCAACTTGGTCGGTCATTTAGTCAATCAGGATCATGTTTGTTGGGTTGTTTGTTTGTATCATCATATCCTCTCTAACAAGTCCCAACTCTGCTTTGTTGTGCAGGAAGTCTTTGACAAAGACCGGTTCAAAGCGGATGACAAGATGGGATACGCTCATGTGAACATCCAACCACTGATATCAGCCGCAAGATTAAGGCAGATACTCAAGGTTTCATCAGGAGAAACTACTCTCAGAAAGGTCATCCCGGACAGCGATAATTGTCTGGTCAGAGAGAGTTGTATTAATTGTGTCAATGGTGAAATTGTCCAGGATGTCTGGTTAAGGCTTTCTGGGGTTGATTCTGGAGAAGTTGAATTGAAACTCAAGCTAGCTGCTACATTCTAATCCACCTACAGTTATACTACAGTATTTTGTTAGGATTAATGCTTCGTGAATGATAAAGTACAACTGAGTTAGATGGAAATATCTGATCTACAAAGCCAAGCCAATCTTGTATATTAGTGTGTTTATGTTGATCCAACTTCATTATAATCTACCTTACGCCTTTGTATCTTACTGTTGTTCCTTTCCATCCTTAAAATAGTCATTAGATTCGATACACGATAGTCGTTTACACAAATATAATTAGTACTCCTTAAAATAGTAATTAGTATCCTACATTGCAGGCAATGCTGCAAACCGCTCGTGCAAGTCTCCCTATTGTTGTGTGGCTCCAATTTCTCTTCTATTATTTTCTTTCATAGCATCTGATATTGGTCCACATTTCATTTTCCATCCTATTCCAACTCGAAATCACATACGGTAATACTGAAATTACACCAAGATTGATCTGCAGAATAGGAGATCATTTGCTAGAATCTTACTCTTATATATACAAGTTCTTTTTGTCATGGGATTCATTGATGTGATCTGCCCATTTCAATATACTACTGTAAATCTTTGGAGTCTCTTCAGGTTTGCTAATCTCTCAACCCAGGATYTAAATGCATTATAGTCGCGTTATTATACCCTTAATTAGGAAATCCACCATTCAAAAAAACATTTTCACAAAAATCTGTATATTTTACATGACGCCGTGACAGAGTTATATAATGAATAAAATGTATCATGTAGTATGCACTTCCTTTGACAAGAGCCAAAAATAATAAAAAGAAAATATGTTCCAAATAGAGTATTACGATCTTGATGTTGAATTCCTTACTATTTCCATTGTTTTCTCTTCGTTTATGAGTATKATAATGAATAAAATGAGCGTGCAGCATATATTGATCAACTATCCCTACGAAAATCAGTGAGCTACGTCAAGTACTACAATGGTGAACATAGCAAGATCARGGCAAAATTCCTTGGGAGGCTCTCCCAAGGCAGCGGAAGTAGGGGAGATCGATACGAAAGCTCCTTTTCAATCTGTCAAAGCTGCTGTTAGTCTCTTTGGTGAACCATCATCAACCTCTCCTAAGGCCAAACCCCTTTTCAGCAAGAAGCCCAAACCTCAAACTCAGGTAAGCACGCATGTTGATTGAGTATATTTTCATTAAAAAAATAAAATAAAATAAAATAAAATTGATTTCTTGTTCATTACTACATACTGAGATTTATATTTTATAATCACACAACAGGGCGTATTAGACAAAGAGGCTCAGTTTCACTTAGCCTTGAACGAGCTGAATAAGTTGAAGGAACAACTAAGAGGCGCTGAATCCAAAAAAACCAAAACTCTCTCAGAGCTGGACAAGGCTAGCAGAACCCTTGATGAACTAAAACAAAGACTAAAAAATGTAAACGAATCGAAGCAATCCATACTTGAACAATCAGAAGCTCTGAAGGACAGGGCTAGGAAGCTTGAAGAAGCAATATTAAACAGCAATGTTACACTTACACCCCAGGATGTGGTTGATTCCGTAAAGCAAGATGCAAACAGCACCAGGGAGGAGTACAAAGCTGCCATCTTGGAACTTGATACTTTAAAACAACAACTCAGCAGTCTGCGTAGAGAATATGATGCAACTTTAGAAGCCAAAGCTAGTGCTATCCGCATCTCGCAAAAGGCGGATGCAGCAGCAGAAGCTCACCAACATAGAGTCACTGATCTCACCAAACAGATTGGAAGCATGCAAGAAGCATTAACTAACATCAAGTCGTCTTCTAAAAATGCCGAGGTGGAGCATCAGAAGCTTTTAAWAAACAAAGATGAGGAACTATGCTCTCGTAGACTTTCCAAGAATGAGTTGAAACATAAAGTGTTGGCTCTCAAAACTGAACACCAGTCTTTACTAGCTGCTGCTGCTGATGATAATGATCTACGGGCAAAGCTCAATGAAATTAATGCTGAGATTTTATCTCTGCAAGAAAAGATATCAAAAGCAAGAGCCGCTTATTCAGAATATCACAAGGCAACAACTAGTGACATTGAGGTTGCTAAGAAATCATTAGAGCAGGTTGCAGAGGAAAAGATCTCTCTTGAAAATTCAGTTGAATTTGTCAAGCTAGAGCTACAACATGTTGGCAAGGAATTATTCGAGCATAAATATAAACAAGAGGAAGCTGATGCATTAGTCAGCAAACTCCAAGCTGAGCTAGACGATAAGAAGAATGTGCTCGAAGCTCGTCTTGTGAATAAAACTAGTGCAGCAGATGCCTCAGATGACATGGTTGTATCTATTGAGCAACTGACKTTAGAGACTGAGAGAACAAACAAAAATTCCCAAGAATTGAAGATGGAGATAGAGCAACAGCAGCAACAAGTCAAAACCACCCYAGCYATAGTAGCTGAAATGCAAAATAAGCTAAAGAGCCTACACAATCAAGTGGAAGAAGCAAAAGCCGCTGAAAAAGCTGCCCAAGATGAGATTAGGGCACTCTCTGAAAGAGCTCAGGCTGCCCAAGATCAATCTACTTCTGAAAGCAATGGAAAGATCAAGTTGTCAAATGAGGAATACAACTCCTTGATYGAGAAAATAGATGAATCTGAAAAGTTYGCCGATATTAAAGTAACTGCAAACTTGGCTCAGGTAGAAGCACTAGTTGCAAGCCAGAAGGAAGCAGCAAGAAAGTATGAAGCTGTTTGGAAGGAGATAGAAGAACTAAAGAAGAAAGAAGAAGAGGCTCTTAAGACTGCTGAACTAGCCGAGGCAGCTAAGGGTATTATAGAAGCGGAGCTTCATCGTTGGCATCAACAAGAGCAGCATATCAATCAGCCAACTCCACTTGCACCGTCAGATCAAAGCAATGCTTAGGAATCTGGTTAACGGAATATACTATATCGTCAATATCATGCTCAACTCTTTGGCTAGCTAGTATGTGCGCCATTTTCTCACTGTTGTGTTAGAAGGCAAGTTCTAGCATCTTGTAAAAATAGTGACACAACACAATGGCACAATGCCCGTAGTTAGATAGTTCCCTTTGTCATTCGGTATTGAAAATCTAAATGGGAATAAACTATACAMTTGGCAGTATTGGCACCAAGACTGCTCAAGTAGATACAGCATACGAAATAAAGTAGCTTTATAGCGTATGGTTTATGTATAACGTTTCTCACACGAGAAACCACCTACGAAATAAAGTCACTCTTTGGTCCTTCAAAGCTCGCCTTCAATCCAGATTCCTAATGCAACCACAACCTTCTTATCTTGCGGAACTAAGAATCTAACATGGTATCACGAGATGGTAAAAATCATCTCTCCCCGTTCCCCATCCCTCTAAATTGCAGTGGTGGAGTCAGAAATTTCAAATTAGGGTGACGAAGTACGGACATCGATCATCCGGATAATTTTTTTTATAAAAAAAATGATTTATTTTAATACTTAAAATGGCTTACTTATACTTGCTTGAATTTGTTTGCAATTGTAGTATACCATTGTATGATGTCTTCCTGTGGTTTAGTAAACTATAAAATCTGTTTTGTTAATTTTACAAATGAACTAAGGAAATCACAGTTATCTACTTCATTGAGGGGTACATTGGCCCTGAAATTGAAGCTAGCTACTTCATAGTTTATAGATGGCAGAGCATGAATTTGTGTTATTTTTATGTGCTTTTTTTTTTGGGTACAATTCCCTTTTTAATTGTTGGATATCATGAGCAATTAGTATTACTTTTGAGTTTTGAGATCACATGCTACGATTTTTAATGTAGACATTTGAGATTGATGCACTGTGAATTATGACCTCTGAATATGTTTTAAATTGCTGTGGATTTTGACATCATATAAGCTTAATTACAATCGAGTACAGTAAATTCATATGTCATATTGGAAATGCTTGTGCTTCGAATCATATATTGTGAGGAAAAAAGTTAACCCAAAATTAAAACAATTAAAGAAGGATGCCCTCTAAAACCAAGCTCATCAATTTCTTCTTTAAAGTTATAATGAAGAATGCCTCAATAACAAAATTTCTTCTTTAAAGTTATACAGCAAAGATCGCAGACAATCACAACTATGAGCCCTATTTGAATATCTCTTCCTTTCAACTATGAACATGTCAAAGAACTGTCAACCATTKCTATTCAGTCAACTACCAGCCATTCACAGCAAACCAAGGTCACTATGTTTTGTAACTAAAATCCTATTGTCATCCTTCTTGAATTTGTTTGCAATTGTAATATACTGATCGAAGGTCAGTAAAAATTTTAAATACTCCCTCCGTCTTATGGCTAGTTCGCCATTGCAATAATTTTCTATAGGTTTTTGGTTTTTGTTCTTAAAAGGCATGTCAAATATAACAAAAATTAATTAAACTTGTTGGAAATATGAAATTTTTGCAAACTTACAACAAAAATGTCTAAGAATCCATTTTTTTTGGTTTTTTGTTAAAAAAAATAAAATTGAAAACAAAAAACAATAATGAACGACCCCTAAATAAAATCAACAATTTCTATAATATTAATAATGAATTATTGATGAATAGTCAGTCAAGGAATAAGACGAAGAGCTAATAATATTGCAAACTACGAATATAATAATAATAATCATTTTAAAAAAACAAACTTCTGTCAATCTGTCATGACGAGTTCCGCAGCAAAAGTTCCCGTGATTCTCTCACGTATTCGCATATTCCATGTTTGACATGCAGATTGTGGACTTTCTCCTTTTCTTGTAGAGATTTTTCTCCACATTCATAGATCACTGATCCAGTTGCTTATAGACTTTGTGATAAATAAACCCTACATATTTATTTTTAGGTTTTTTTTTGTGCATAACTGCCTTAGTTACACACTTTTTTGTAACATACTACCTACGTTAGAAAACCTTAGACATCACTACTTTAAATTTCCATTTTGTTGTTGACCACTACCTTGTTTCATTTTCCGGCGTTGACTTTGACTTTCCGGTCATCAAAGTGCACGTGAGATGCACGTAATCTCATTTTTTGCCATTTTTTTCGATTTTCCTTCCCTATTCCCTTCCCTCCATTCTACTCTTTTATTTCCTATTCAATCTAGTTAAATTTGATTTCCACTTAAATTTGATTCAATGGTATACTGAAATTTGAGGCGTGGAGGGAAGAAAAATCGAAAAAATTGGCAAAAAACAGACCACGTGCATCTCACGTGCACTTTGATGACCGGAAAACCAAAGTCAATACCGGAAAATTAAACAAGGTAATGGTCAACAACAAAATGGAAATTTAAGGTAGTTATGTCTAAAGTTTTCTAATGTAGGTAATATTTTACAAAGAAGTGTGTAACTAAGGTAGTTACGGACAAAAAACCTTATTTTTATAATTTTTTTTACACAAACCTGACTATAAATTAGAGGCTCAAAGGCCTATATATTATTTATTTATTTGACGAAGGAAGAAAAATCCATAATTCTTACAAAAATACAAAACATCTTAAACTAGTTACATCGTTGGTTTAATTTAAAATAGTCTTAATAAAAGTTACATGGCAATCTTGTTTAATTTATAGATGCACATTATGAAATTTTAATTTATTCATAATTTCATACGAAGTTCTTACTTGAGACCAAGCATTGAACTACTCCCTCCGTTACGTATTACTTGAAATATTTGAACTAGGGATATTTTCTAGGCAAAATTTCTTAATTGTAGATAAGAGTATATGATTAGAATAAAGTAAGAGAGAGAATGAATAAAGTAATGAGTGAGTATAAGATTAGGAAAAAGTAAGAGAGAGAAATGAATAAAGTAATGGGTTGGTGTAAGATTAGGAAAAAGTAAGAGAGAGAAAAGTAGTGGAAAAGTAAATAAAGTAGAAAAAAACTTACTAAAAATGGAAAAAGAGAGAATTGTTTTAAGTAATATGTAACACTCATTTATAGCAAATGTTTCAAGTAATACGTATTGGAGGAAGTACCTATTATTCAAAGCCCTTGGAGGCTTGGAGCTGCTATAAGGGGGCAGATCCTTTTCCGTAGAAGTTTTAAATACAAAGACAGAGTCAGCAAGCAACATGATACTTGGTAAATCAGAATGAAGTCCATCGGAGTTACATCAAGTATCAAAATAATTTGAGAGTCGAGAGAACCATAAACTGCTCTGCCTCTCGCTCCATCAGAGAAGGCACATTGATATATTTTTTTGTAAACAGTATTCCATCAAAATCACTCTTTTTAGCCTAGTCCTATACTATTGTTTTGTTGGTAGCAAGATTTTAGGAGCAAAGATCCATCTCAGCACTTTGCAACCCCTCAACGTCAACGCCAACCTCATCTTCTAGCTACTCATGGAAACAATAGGTAGCAGGACCCTAAAGGAACAAACCGACAACATAAATGGCAATGGAGATACCCATATCACTGCGACTGCCATCAGCTCTGCAACAGTTGACCTTCATCATAATTCTACTCATAGTGAAACTTATTTTGGCGGTGTAAGCGAAATCATAGAGATAATAGAGGAAGATGAAGAGATTCTTATGTCATCATCCTCCTCAAATCATTATAGTAATATAGGGAAACCAGGCAGACAACGATTGGTTCCTATCAGTGAAGGCGGCATAGAAACCAATACCACAAGTTTATTTTCTATTGACATCCACAATAACAGTAATAATAATAGTGGAAGATTGTTTGAGGATGTGATATATGTTGCGGTAGGGAAGAGTGAGTCAAGCATGGATGCGCTTCAATGGACTCTCAAGCATTCTGTTAAACCTGGGAGTACGCTTGTTTATCTCATTCATATCTTCTCAGACCTCAAATTCATTCCCAGTCCTTGTTAGTACCTCTTCAGCTTCTGCCTACCTTCTCATATAGTCTTATAAGTAGTATATACTTCGTATTTAACTGCACCTATATATGTATTATTATTATTATTATTATTATTATTATTATTATTATTTGCATTGTTTGGCCTGCAGCTTCCATTTATTTGTTCACTGTATGTTGTCCATATTATTTATTGAAGTCAGATAACAAGATAGAATTATGTAACAGTTGCATAGGAAATTGATCAATGTTGCTAACAAAGGGGTTGCAATTGCAGTCGGAGGGGGTATGGTACCAAAGGCGCAAGTAAGTCCAGACTTGGTAGAGAACCACATGGCACAGGACACCAGGAAAAGGAGGGAGCTACTTACCAAGTACGTTGATAAGTGCACTTCACATATGGTAATTCTAATCTAATTAAATTGATACACCAAGCAATTAGATAAGTGCACTTCTTTTTTCTTTTATTTTCATTTTTTTTTACCGGATTTATATGTATACTTTGCTGTTGCATCAATATTATCTGACAGAATCTTGTAAAAATAAACTAAAACAAATCAACCAGGTGCAGGTAGAGACTATACTGATTGAGAGTGATTCTGTGGCAAACGCTATTGTGGAGCTGATCTCTGTCCTAAACATTCGCCAGCTAGTTATAGGAATCTCCAAGTCCAATTTGAGGTATTTATCTCCATTACCGTTAACTGTTTTTTTTTTTTTAAATATTAATCAAGTTAAATGAAGCGGGTGAACATTTGTTTATGTATATAAATAAGACTGTAATATTACTATATTAGTGATTTTGATAAAGAAAAACAAAAACGAAATTGAACATGAAGATTGGGCTGATTGTGARGAAACAGGAAAGTGAAGGTAGGAAAAGGGAGTGCAGCAGTTGCAGAACAGATAAGGCAAAAGGCTCAACAAGGGTTTGAACTGAAAATAGTATGTCAGGGCAAACAAATTAATGAGTCATCTGAACTTTATTTCGGAGATCATATAGATTCCCCTTCTACAGCATCTCTTAAAAGCCTACCTCAAACTGAATATGATGAGCAGGAAGTGCAGCCTAAGTCTAACAATTCCTTCTCTTGTTGCTTCAAAGCATAATGAATTAAAAAAAAAAATTGACGACGGGCAGGGATAGCTCAGTTGGGAGAGTGTCAGACTTGAAGATCTGAAGGTCGCGTGTTCGATCCATGCTCACCGCATTGTTTCGTTGTTGTTTTTACCACTATCATACTCTTACTATTATATCAATATGTGAATTGTGACTTGTAAAGAAATAGTTTTGTTTAGGTGCTATATACTTGTAAAGAATATAGTAGTTGCATACTTTTTCAGTTCTTTTTTACTACAAATTTGCTTAAAATGTTAATACCAACAAATGATTTTCTTTCCTATTTATCGTAAATTTCTAGCATTAAAACTATCATTTTACCCTTCTTAAAACATAATTAGACTATCCTTATTCCTTAAACAATGCTATATTCTTAATCTTATTAACTAAAATCCTTAACCAAATATCTCCTCCCCCACTCTCTCTCCTCTACTCCTCTTTTGTACCACCATCATCAACCCCAACAACACCCACCACCACAGTCACCCTTTCTCTTTTGCGATCCATACTATCTTGATCGACCCAACCACCACCGCAACTACTCTAACAACCCTACCCCACCCRATCGCCAAGCAACAACCACCACCACCAACAAGCAAAGCCCACCTTAACTAATCAAAAAKGCAACCATAAAAAATTATCGTACAATGACTACAACCCCATTACAAATCTAGTAATTTTAGAAAATCAAAAGAGAGAGTGGGAAAGGAATTCAAAGTCACTTTATTCTGATTTTGTTCCACTAAAACCTCTCTTAAAGGATTGGTTTTGGGGTTTCAAAAAAAAGGAAAGGGAATCAACAACCTGAATCCCCCTTTAATGTTTGTTAAGCTAAATCAATCATTCTTTTTACCACATTTCCCTCCATCATCACCCCCCACACCATGACCAACCTTGACCACCATGATGGGTTGATATTGTACATATTTTTAGTGCATTTTAAGAGTCATTTTCATGTATTATTAGAACATTTTAGTTTAGTTTAGTTTTGCATGAATTTAGTTACTTTTGGTTATATTGATGCTTCACAAGTATTGTTTAACCCTTGTGCATTTTTAGGCCTCTTTTGGAAGGTTTGCGCACAGAAGTTCCAGACTCAAATGGCCATATTTTTTCCACTCAAAATRTTGAAGGAATTCTAAATGGAGGTGAAAGTATTTTAGTTAATGAATCTTTGCTACAGGGGAAGTTAGCTTGTTATTGTTCTGTAAAAGGGTCGAACATTCAAATAACATTTTGCAGCAAAACAAATTAGTATTGTAGAAAGATCTCACATGTAGTAGCATTAAGCATCAGCCAACTAACGCTCTAGTCTGTTAATCAAGCAAAAGTTGGAAGTGCCTTGTCACAATTCCACCAGTTTCAATTATCAAAGAATAGCAGATAAAAGGTAAAGCRGAAAGCTAAAATACATAATCAAAGTACTAACTTTCAGACTAATAGGTTCTGTGGCTTACCCCATATTAAAGCCTTCTTCAATAGTTTTCCAGAAGCAACAGGCAAATGAGTAAACATGTAGATTAGAAGAAATGGTTTCATGGTTGGAAGATGCAGAACCACATTACTACTGTACATAATAATCAAGGTCCCAATAGCTGTAGCAAGTCCGAAACTTTGTCTGTGTAGTAATCTGGCAGGATGTTGTTTGCTGAGTCCTTGAGAGTAGGCAGAGTCGTCACACCTGCAGGAAAGACCAGAAGAGACAAAWTTACATCATCTCCTGTAACGGACCGAGGTATTCAAGGTGGTCAAACCCTTTTTTCATGTTAATACAAGAAAAAGGAAACGCAGCTTTAAGCCAAGGGAAGTCAACATTGCTTCAATTAATGGGAGTAGCAACAAGGGAAGTCCTGTGATCTTTTKGGGAAAATGTCAGCAAGTTCCTTTATGTTTTATGTGTATCCAATTTAGGAAKTGATTTGGGAGTTGTAGAAGTATATATTCTGAGTGCTGTTAGATAAGAAAGTATCCAAAAAATTGAGTAAGCACAAACCTTTTGAGAATAGTAGCCTCAAGCTACCTTAGAGACTCATAAACTAAAGCTATGTTTTGTTATGTATCAATATTATTAGTAGGACAAGGGTACTCTGGGTATTCTGTTATAATTTAAATGCTAGGATTTTGTAGAAGTTTCTTGAGTTTCTTAAGGTTGCTTTATCTATGAATATAGCTATGTAGTAATGGGTAATCATGAAGATTATCGATGAGAGAAATCATTTGTATTGTAGGTTAGCAGGCCGTTCCTGAGTTTTAAGGGYCCCGGGGCGAAACAACGAATATGGGCCCTATAAAATAATTTAAAAGTAATTTTTTCCCCGACAAAGAYACACATATTAAAACAAGTTTGATGCTAAATTAATATGTAACTTTATTTTGAAAATTAATTTCATTTAAAAATAATAGTACTCTCTCCGTTTTTTAGATGTTTCATACCTTGGCCTTTTTGTATGGTGTTTAAGAATTGATTAAGTTAGATAAAAAAAGTACATGTGTGAATGTAAATTTTTGGAAAAAAATAATTTTGTGTAAATAGATTGGGTYAAGTAATGAAGGTTGAATTTTGAAAAAAAGTAATTCACTAATGTTATTAGAATTTAAAAAATAAGTAAAAAGTAAAAAAAATTAAAATGGCTTGAAATAATTCTTTGAAAGCATTCCAAATAGAAAGTGGAATAACTAGATAAAAACTGAGGGAGTATATAATTAGTGCAGTATAATATTGTATTCCCTCCGTAACATAAAAATTGCTACAATTGAATTTTCATGTATTTTTAGGAAGATATTWAACATAGTAAATGAGAAAATTAATCAATATAATTTTAACAAAATATGGACTTCAAAATGCGTGAAAAGTCAATTATTGCAATTTTTCTGTTAAGAAGGGTGTACATTATATACGATACTTTTGGCTATAAACCACTAATAGATTCTTTTAAAAATTATATGTCATCTTGAAATACGAAATATGTATTTTGTTTCAAAATATTATAAATTGCAAAAGAAAAAAAAAGACTAGGTGTAAAGACCAAAGGTAGAGTGCTATGTACAAGGGAAAGATTTTGTCAAAAAGTAAAATAAGTATTAAAATGAAACTAACAAATAGGGAATAAAAACCATAAAAATAGATTGTCAAGGGAGTTGAACACTTGACTAAGGCAAAGTAAAGAAATTCATAGACCCAAGTTACCGCTGAGCCACAATGAATAAATTGTGGTATGCTGCAAGCGAAATTGCTATAGTCTATTTCATACGGTAAAGCAGGCTGTAAAACCTTGGCCTGGCCGTGGGCCTGCTCACCCCACCCCAGGGCCGGGCAGCCCCGTTTRTGAGAATTTGGTGGCCTATGGGCGAACTCAAAAAATGGGCCCTATTATCTACTGAGTACGAAGTACCACWTTACTAAATAAATAATAAGTATAATTTAATTTATTATCATTATTAGTCTGTATATCATACAATTAATATGAATAATTATAAAAGATAATAAGCACACAAAGTACTCCGTACAAAAAATCATAAATTTATAATAAGATCATTTCTGAAAGATAGAAAATATACATACAGTATTATGCTATCGTCAATGAGTTTGATGCCAATATTTCRCACAATTATTTTGCGAGATTTATCGGTCTTCACATTTWTTTTATTAGAGATTTATCTCCATATTGTATTACCCCAAGCAAATTATTTTTATTGTTTTTCATAAAATACAACTGAATAAGCCTAAAATAATCACACAAAGTTCTTTGTATATAATTTGTACAATAATTGAATACATTAAAACTAAATTTCAAATTTCTTCCTATAATAGTTAAATGATTCAAATAAAATTC
>SNQN01001627.1:0-27267 GCA_008642245.1 Bassia scoparia | reverse complement strand
AGTAGCCTCGAGCTACCTTAGAGATTCATAACCTAAAGATATGCTTATCATGTAATTTCCTTCAATTAGTTAATCAAATTCTCCCCATTTCCTTAASTAATTTCAGTTTGTTTATTACTTAAATTGTTCAAACTATCTCAGTACATCATCTTCAAGCATAACATTTAACATAATTTATCTTCAACTTTGAAATCCAGTTAGAAATCAAGTTATAGTAGAGTAGTAGGCTAGAGGCTATACCAGAGAGAACAAGGAGTGTTTTGCAGCCAGCACTCTGTCCAAATAGAATATCAGTATCTAATCTATCACCCACCATGCACATCCTGGAAGTGTCAATATGGAATCTGGATACAAAAAACATATCCAAGTAAATCATATCAATTTTTTTTGCAACAATGGTATCCCTAAGCAAATTTGAAAATATTATATCTGAAAATAGCCAAAGTAAGCAAGGGCTGTGGTGATGGACTCATGCTTACATATTACAGAATCATTGCATCAAATGTATACTTACTTCTTTAACAAGAAATCCATCATAAATGTTGATGGTTTTCCTACCACAACAGGCTCTTTCTGGGTGGAGCCACACACTGCAGCAACCATACATCCAGCGCCTGCCACTCAAAAGGAAATAAATTAATGGTCCTGATATAAAAAMATCTACTTGGTCAATATGAACATAGTCTCTATCTAAGAAGTATGTGAAAGAAGGATAGCAATGATAGAAGAAAACCAGGATATTCTTGTAAATCAGTCATATGTCCTACAGCATCCCGATTGGTAGCAATAAACAGGCATCCTGGATTCTCACGAATGCAAAGTGTTGCATACCTGTTGATCAGCATAAAAAAGGAGATCAGGGAAAACAACACTATCAGTATTAGTCCATAAAATGAGTTTAGGGATGCAAAATAGTTTAGAGTTGTCGCTTGCACTTTGATCCAATATATAGTGATTGAGCCCTTAAAGGCTTCCACTTTTACCATCGAATGAGTGAGAGGTGGATACAGACATCCAACAGCAAGAAATTAAAAAGCCTCGATATAGAACTTGTTGAAACTGATTGATTGAACCCTTAAAGGCTCCACTTCTATCAAATAATGAGTGTGAGGCGGGTATAGACAAATAGTATCAAAAAATTAAATCAGCTTCCATATGAGTGTTGAAACTTGCAGTAAGCATGTTGTGACAATAACAGGTCCTGCTTGTGTCAAAGGAATTGATCAACAATAATGAAAGAACCACAAGTTCACATCTCATTCTGCATTTAGTGTCTCCTGCAGGTTCTGCGGTTTGTACTCCGGTCAATATAAATGGTCGTACAATGACACAAGAAAAGCACTTATCAGGAAGGATACTTGCTTCCAGCACTAGATTAGAGTTCAAAGAACTATAGAAAAATTTTATCCCACTCATCAGTCTTTATGTTTTGAAGGGATATCTATACTTTATATGTAAACAGTGTAATTTCCCATAAAAATCTGCCTTGTGTCACCTCTCCAAGAAAAACACAACCCAATATTAGTATATTACCACACATCATCAGTGCGTCTCTTGAATCTAATTTCAAATGTCATACCATTAAACTATATCACTTTTGGTTCATGTAGCCGACTCCACTTATGGGGACAAAGGCCTTGATTGGTTGATTGAACTATAACTACATTTAGGAATTGGGGCATACCGTATACCCCCCAAAATATAAGAGAATAAAAAAAAAAAAATGAAAGATACAGAATTAGTATACTGACTAGTATATTTTGCCCACGCCAGGTTGATAACAATAAACATATATAATATATATATATATATAAATATATATATATATATATATATATATATATATATATATATATATATAGATCAGGATCAAATGAGAAGAACTCTTAAAATGAGAAGCGTAAGAAGCAATCTTGATGGTAGGATTTTGAATGGAAGGTCAAGATTTATTCACCAAAAAGTAAATATGCATTAATTTATAACATGAATGTGCATATTTTTATACAATAAATGTGCATATTCATAAAAAAATGCACATTCATGGAAAATTCGTGCACATTCACTATAAAACTATGCACATCCTAGCCGTTCAATCTTAAAAATCAAGGCCAAGATTGCTTCTCACCCTTCTCATTTTAAGGGTTCTTCTCATTGGATCACAACCCTAATAATATATATATAATAAATAATATATATATATATATATATATATATATATTATATATATATATAATATATATATATATATTATAATATACTATATATATATATATATTATATATTATATGGTGAGGATCCCATGAAGAACTCCTCTTAGTTGAGAACTATGAGACTCATGTTCTACACTTTTATCATTCATGTTCTACAATATTTTACAACATTTTCTCTCTCCTCCCTCACCACAACACCACCCACACCACTGCTCTAAGCCGCCGCACCACCACTGGCGAATTGAGCCACCAGCCCGACCACGCAAATGTAATCTCACCAAGCCACCACCGAGACCCCCTCCTCACCACCCTGACACCCCCTGCCTCAACCGAGCCACTACCACGCACACATCGAACCCCCTCCTCACCGAGCCAATCACCATTACCACGCACCAAGCCCCACCGAGACCCCTTCCCTCACCGCACAACTCAACAAACCTCAGATCTAGCTCACAAACCCATTCCAAAACAATACCGAACCCACGACACACCAAAAACCACCACAACTTTACCACGCAAAACCTAACCCACCACCAGCCTCAATCAAACCCATCCATAAAAGAACAACCTAATTGAACCATCCCCAAAACGAACTAACCTGACACAGTGGATCGTGCGAGGGGGGTCGGGCCTTGGTGCATCGAAGGGCCCCCCCCCTTAAGAGGGGGCCGGGTTTTTAGTTGGTGGCGGTGGTGCGGCTGGCAGCTAACAAGTGGCGGTGGTGGTGTCGCAAGTGAGGATGAGGAACGAGAAAGTTGAACATGCGGTGGGGGTCAAGTGTGGTGACAGGTGGTAGGCGGCGTTCTGGTGGAAGGTGATTATGCGGCGGCGGGAGACGGTGGCGTGCGGCGACGTGGGGCGATGGTGGTGCGTCGCTGACGGTGGAAGCAGTATAACAAGAGGAGTGGGGAGAGAAAGGAATGAGGGACAAGAGAGAGAGTCAGAGAGAGGAAAGAGTGAAAAAATTAATTTAAATATTGAATGGTTAGGATTATTTTGATTTTTATAGAAGGTGTTGAGATCAAAGGTTCTCATTTTAGGGAGGGTTCTCATATGAACCTAACTCTCTCTCTCTCTATCATCTCCTCTCTCTCTCTCTCTCTCTATATATAATATATTATATATATATATATATATATAATATATATATATATATATAAATATTAATATATAATATACATATATAATATATATATATATATATATAACATATATAATATAATATATAATTATATACTATATATATACACAATATTTGTGATTGGAACACATTATTTGATAGTATTTCTAATAGTTTAATTACACAAATATTTTTAACAATACTCTAACAATGAAACAATATGCTTAAAAAGGGTGATGTTTAAGACAACAATTAATTGTGGTTGAGTTGGTAAAAGGGTAGACTTTCCATAACTTTAGTTGATCTTGGGTTCGAATCTTAGTATWGCCATATTTTTTTTCATTGAATAGTTACACCATAAGGCTCTGATTGATTGAGTTAAACCATAATCTTARGTGGAAAAAGTGCATGTGGCGCAACTCTTGCCAAAGAAGAATGCATGCAATGACAACTTATGTGTCACACATACGATGCTTGACACACCTTTTAATATATTTGTATAGATATGGTGGATGACTAACAGGAAACAAAAAACTGGCAAAGAAGTGTACCAAAAAGAAATAGTTTTAGGCCCAAGGATAGATTGAATCAATTGGAAATATCGTGTATATTACATCTAGTTTAATTACATCTAGTTTAATTTTGTGTATTGTGGATTTGTTGTCATACATTTGATGTCATTTAAAGTGATTATACATCAAACAGCAAGATKTTGGGTTTCAAAAACCTACCTTTCCCACCCAAAACTAAGGTTGTGTAAGGTAAATGGGTTACATAGAAAAACTAAGATGATTGCAAACTTGAAAGGTACACAACAAAAAGGCACACTCAATAAGAAAATGACCAACCAAGAAACAACAAGACATACACTTAGCATTGACTACATGCCTCAATGGCACTTAATACGCTGTGGAGAAATAAGGCTAAACCTAAACTTTTCCCAAGTGTATGACATTTGAGCTATTGAAGAAGTAGAACTCTTATTACCTAGAGTCTTGCTACCCACCCCTGTTAGCAAAGGTTTATTGCAATAAACAATGGYCCACGTGTCCCAACTCCCAAACTACCAAAGGGGKGAGGACACTTGTCCTGGTGTGAGAGGTTAATGACCCCTTTATTGCTCTTATAAATACCCTAGAAGGGTYCAAAATTGAGAGGTTAATGACCCCTTTATTGCTCTWATAAATACTCAAGAAAGTGATACACACACTCCCTAAAATCCCCCTCCTACTTCTCTCTAGATTAGCCTTTCTTTAATTACTTAATGTTGTTATTAATTATCCTAAACACATACTTAGGCATCGGAGGGAAGATAATCCTCGGAAAACATTTAAAGGAGGAAGTGACTCAAACTGTTGTTGCCTTTTAGAATACCACATCGCAACAACTAATTTAATTTCTTGGACATGTTCAAGATGGCTTATAAAATAATTCAAATTATAGTTGTAAACAATTAGACAATTTTTTAAGCATATTCAACYACTATTTTGATTCATTATGATGCAACCAATTGGACGAGAATTGATGGGAGAAACGATTGTGCACCGCAAGATACTGACTCTAATTGACTACAAAAACAGTCTTCAAAAAAAGGGGCAGCAAAAAATCCATCGTAGTCATAGATAGACATAACAATGTGATCACAGTTGCTGTAAGCTCATTCAGCAAATGAGTTAACCATGTAATSCCAGAGTATCAATAGAGCTGAATAAGATAGGTAAGGAAAAAAGGAGTCACATAAGACGGCAAAAATAACAAAGCTTTGTATAGGTAATGATCATACTGAAGCTTGTAAAAGTTAATATATTGATCCAGTCCAACCACAACAGCTCCTACCTGCAAACAGATCAGCACTAGTAAGGCGTGTGCAAAAAGAAGGTAATTACAGGTTTTAAAAAAACAAAAGGAAAAGAGYCAACAGAGAGAGAAGAGGTGGGGTGGATTAAGGAAGTACAGTCTTGTCATGGTGAAAAAAGGGATTCTGATCGAGTTCAATATTCTTGTTAGCATGCTCCTGCAGCAAGAAAAAGAGTAATGAGACTAAAGAAGCTGAAATAAAAAGGTAGAGTTAAAAGGAAAGAAAATATATACAGGGCCGCCAAAGGCAGTGAATCCAGCAATGTGCAGCTCCTCCAAGATGCCTTCACCGCCAACAACATACACCTGGTAGCCAGCCACACCAAGTGATAAAATAAAGGGTAGTACTACTTACTAGTCTAGTAATAGTAATGAAGAGTTGAGGACAGCAGACTACCTTTTTATCGGGAGGAAATTCAACGGATTTCAAGTACATAGCCGCTGCAAAAGAGGAGCAGAAGATTTCATCCTGCCCAATTGCAACTCAGTATTCAGCATATGATTTTGAACATTASATTGACATTAAGGCTTGGTTTGTTTGGTTTAGAGGAAAATGTTTCCTAGGAAAATCATTTTTCCATTTTCACTTGTTTGTTTGACAAAATGAAAGTAATAGCAAAATTTAGTTGGAAATTAATTTTCATTTATAACAAAACCATTTTCCTTTGAAAAAAAAAAGAAAAATAATTTTTCATTCTTTTCCGCATAAGGTTTTCAAACAAACAAAGAAAAATGAGTTGCAAGAAACAATTTTCTATGCAAACAAACAATGGAGAATAATTCTAATTTTCAATTTTCCTCCAGAAAAATATTTTCCATAAAAAATCATTTCCATTCAAAATGTTTTCCTTCGAAACAAACGGAGCCTAAATAAAATACACGTAAAAGATGGCACTCATTAACAGAAATGCCAGAGAAAGAACTTGGAGGCATACTGGGCTCTTGATTTGGTGGAATTATTGGTGACAAACACCAGCTTCTTCCCTGCAAAAACCATGAATAAATAAAGCCATAAAAAAAATGAGATGAAAAAAAATGCAATGAATGATGAAATGAACCCCTAAACAGTAAATACCTGAGACCTGAGGAATTGTAAGCGTATCAGAGACACATCAATAAGCTTGTATCCCTTCCATATACTCCTGCAAAAACAAATACAAGTATGGGATAGTAGTCAATTTCGAAATACAGCAGAGAAATCAGGGAGTAAGAAAAACAACACAACAACAACATCAACAACACAACAACATCTAATCAACCATCGCAATCAAACAGAAATGCGTCCACGCTTTCAACGAGACGTTGGGCATTTTCAGCACCAAGAACTTCTACTCCTCCACTTCCCTTCATCTCAGTCTAGTGTGTAGTGTCACTCGCTTATGTTCGGGAAATTCCAGGTTTATTGTATTTCATCGGTGTATATTATACATTTATACTATAGACTCTATAGTGGCACGCGGCGTAATTATCATCAAGTTTCCAAATTAAATAAATTAGTGGAAAAATTGCAAAGCGCGTGACTGACCTCAATGGTGGCATGAGTATGACAAGAAAAATGGTCAAAGCAGAAACCTGGAATCAAASATGGAAGAAGAGAGAGAAAGATTCAAGCAAGTGTATGAAGTGCTGAAGCGMGATTTGCTGCAAGATCCTGCGTTTGAGTTTGATCAGGTCTCCCGTGAGTGGGTGCAGCAGGTAATTCCTAATTGTACTCACTTCACTACTCACTCAATTTTATTTTAATTTATGTTCTGAAATACTGTATTGACACTTCCTTCTCAGATGCTGGATTACAATGTTCCTGGAGGTGCGCATCACTCTCCTTTCAACTCAAACATAGATTGTCAATTCATCATTATTCATTCCTGTTATAATTGAATCTTATGTTTATATAATTGCTTSATCTAATTCCTCAATTCAATTATACTTGAGGCCAGGAAAGCTCAATAGGGGGTTGTCTATGATTCAGAGCTATAGGTTGCTGAATGACGGAAAACAACTCGGCGAAGATGATCTCTTTCGTGCTTCTGTTCTAGCGTGGTGCATTCAATGGGTATACATTCTCTTCCATTCAAATCAACATTTTTCAGATTAACAATCCAAACTTTACACCTAGTTTTCAATTAACAATCCCACTACTTTACACCAGCAACCGCCATCCCCACCATCCAAATTCACAGCCATCAACACACCACCGCCCCAAAAATTGCATCCACCTACGCCCAACTTGCAGCACCAACGGCCCAAAATGAACTAAAATGATTCAAATCAATAAAAAGAAACGATTGGTGGAAGTGGTGTTCATGGTGGTGTTTGAATTATTGGTAGAATTAGGGTTTGCAATTGAGGTTTTCGATTAGGGATGGGGGTATTGGGGTGGTCGATTGGGCGGTTGGGGTTTTAGATTGGGGATGGGGAGGTATTGGGGTGGTTCGATGGGTGATGGTGGCGGGGGGTTCGTGTGATGAGAGTGGCTGCAAGAGAATTTGGATGGTGGGGATGGTGGTTGCCGGTGAGTGGTGTCGTGGGTTGTGGTTGAGGGGAGTAGTGGCGAGTAGGGGTGGGGGGTGGTGGTTGATTGTCGGTAAGGAGAAAGAAGGTGAGGGAGGGTGCTGGCCAATATTGTCCGGTTAATTGGCCAAGGTGTCTTAAATATATAGTTTTAAACAACATTAACCCTAAAACACTCAACAACTTGAATAACTTCAATATTAACTCTAGTTTTAGTGTCTCCTAGGGTGAAATGTATTCATTTAATTTAGGAAAATTRTATATGGTTGCACCGTGGTTTGGTTTAATTTACGCGGTGGTAACTAAATTTTTTCTATTCTACACCGTGGCCTCGAGGTTTTGGGAATTGCACACCGTGACCTCGAGTTTTTATTTTTACATATGGTGGCAACCCACCTATCCATTTACAACTTAACCCATTAACCACCACCCCATCTCTCCTCCCTTACCACCCAACAACACTTAACAACCTCCCCACCACCCACCGCTGACCCCCACTCACCCACCCACCGCACTGTGGCCGCATAGCAGCTCCCCCTCCCCCACCCTTCCCCACTGCACCATTCTCTCTCCTCCCTTAACTCTTAGCACCGTACTTGTAGCATACAGGCCCACCACCCACAGCCGCGTCGCCCCTTTGCCCTAACCAACCCGCAGCTGTTTGTGGCCCCACCACACTCGTTATTCTCTCTCCACCACCAATTTAGGGTTCTTCCCCAATGTATCCCCAATTCAAATTGCAAAAATTCCTCTTCAATTATAAGTGAATTGTTGTTTGAATTTCTCTTTGATTAAACTCGATTCAAATTRGTAGCTAATTCGATCTGATTTTGGGTTTTTTTTTATTGAAATTAGGGGTTTTCGTAAGGGCTTTTTGGTCGTGTGGTGGGGGCGGTTGTTGGCGGCAGGGAGGTAGGGAGGCTGTGCGTGGTGGTTGTGGGGTGGTGGATGGTTGGGTTGGTGGGTGAGTGGGTGAGTTGGATGGTGGTTAAGGTTAGGTTAAGTGAGGTTAAGTTAGGGGTTGCCACCATATGTAAAAATAAAAACTCGTGGCCACGGTGTGGAATTCCCAAAACCTTGAGYCCACGGTGTAGAATACGAAAACTTAGGTTGCCACCGTGTGGATTTTGTCAAAATTCYATGCCACCATATAAAATTTCTCTTTAATTTATCTTCTTTAGGGGAAAGTGATATATGAGAAGAGTATATTCACCAATCTAGTGTAAAACACAGCTACACATTTGCTAAATTATGATTTTTTTACCTTCAAGTATTCAAACATTATCTCTATTATACCCCTAATTTTACATTAGATGTAGTACTAGCTCATAATTCCAATCCATGACAGAATTGAAAATTATTATATTGGATTATTCGAACATCTCTGGATACCCCAAACTAAGAATTGAATGCATGCTGCTGCTAGTTCATGACCCCTTTGTGCCAAAGCACCAGCTGTGCTTTCTACAAAATAGCATTATTGCTCTATTACTCAAGTGTTTTTGTATGAGTTTTCTAATAATTTTTTACTCCCATGTTAATCCTTTAATCACGTTGTTGACCATGTAGTCATTTTGATTTTTGAAATTTGCAGCTGGTGGGGTGTGCTCTTGTTCTGGATGATATTTTGGATAATTCTCACACAAGGCGTGGCCAGCCTTGTTGGTTTAGATTGCCTAAGGTTTCAGCTAAAAAAATTCGTATTTCTTATACATCTTCTTGTTGAAGACAATCCCTGATTCAATTTTACGTGCAGGTTGGCATGATTGCTGTGAATGATGGCATTCTACTTTGGAATCAAATTAACCGGATTCTTAGGAAACACTTTAGGGACCAAACTTACTATGCAGATCTTCTTGAGTTATTTAATGAGGTGGATGACTATTCTTATGTTAATTTAAAGCCTCTTTATGCACTGTGATTACCCGGGTTAATTTTTCTCTGTATRTGGATAAATCTGCTTTCACAGGTAGAGTTTCAGACAGCTTGTGGAGAAATGATAGATTTGATAACTGTTATCGAGGGAGAGAAAGATTTGTTGAAATATACTCCTGCACTGTGAGTGGGAGCACTTCAATAAAAAACCTTTATCCTATTCAACATTATATAAGTATGTAATGTATATGCAAAAAATGTGCTTCAAATTTTCTTCCACTGGTAACAAAATAAGCATCAGATTGTTTTTACTCCAGTAAAATAAGCCCTGTAGTCTACCAGAGTAATAAWGAATGTCTCAAAGTAGGTTTGAGTTTGAGACGATTTGCAATGAAGAATGAATGTACCAAAGGCCCAACTTCCTATTCACCCAAAGTGTTAGTTCAAGAGGGGTAATTTGGGAAAGAAATGAGTGCTAATGTGCTGAATTATATGGAAATTGAATAGGGTGGCTTGGTATATACTCTATAAGTAGTGCTGAGATATCTTAGTGTAGTTATCACTGAAAAAGTGATAATTCTCTATTGTATTGTCTTCTTTGTGGGAGTGCCCAGCTACTCCCAGCTACTCAAATCGCTCTGTGGTGGGCAAATACATTGGAACACAAATTTATTTTTATTTTTWTACTTTCCCTAATTTTATACTTCCTCCGTTCTTTTTTACTTGCATCCTTTTCCTATGTAGGAAGTTGCAAAATACTTGCATCATTTCTTTTTATGATATAAATAGTCCCCACCAAAAATTACCACTATATGCTTATAAATATAATAAAATAATGTAAACCCCACTTGCATGTGGGTCCACTTTCAACTTTTCTTCCTTAATATTTTCTCTTTCTTCTTTAATATAGTATATTCATCTTTTGGGGTCCACTCTCTTATTTTTCTCCCTTCCTTAATTCTTGTGCAACTTAAGGTGGATGCGAGTAATAAAGAACTGAGGAAGTATGCCTCATATATGTCTCATTCATTTATTTATTTTATTGCACAGATCGKTAAACTTGTTCCCAGAAATCAGTCTCTGACACTTGATTGTGCGGTTGTGCCAAATACAAGATTTGTTTATTTATTTATAAAAAATAGTTAAAATAATTATAATATMATATTGATGATTAAAATCATCTATAATTGACAATCTATGCTACCTTTCCATAATAGACTAGTTCAATGGCTATAATTTGTGTCTCATGTCCTGGATTGTTCTGTTTCTGTATTCTTTGTTATTAACCTTTGTCAATGTCAATTTCTTATGCCTTTTGGTTTTATCAGTCTATCATGTCTGCTTTGCTGTTTTTTGCTTGCTAGTTAATTGTCTACTATTATGATCCTTGCAGTCACCAATGCATCAGTCGGTACAAGACTGCATATGGAACATTTTATCTCCCAGTAAGTGGCTATATTACTTAATTTGAAGTATCTCAAACTTAATCTTSGACAGTTAAGGTCTTAATTGTGCTTACTGATTCACTGTCCACTTAGAAATRTTCATACCTATCTGGTTGTTTCCTACTTTTTTTATAACTATCTGTTGACATTTATATGACTTGRGTGCAGTTTGCATGTACTATGCTCATGTTAGGGGGGAAACTAGATGATTATGTTGATGTGAAAGACATCCTTCTTGAGATGGGGATCTACTTTCAAGTTCAGGTATTTTTGTGTCTGTAGCTAGCGTATGTATATATTATTAAAAAAAACTAGTACTTGACAATATACCCAAATGTCCCTTATGCCAAATGACCAAATAGGTATAAAAAAATACACCTTCTGACCATATGTGTATAAAAATTAGCACAAGCAACATTTGGGTATATAATTTGMTCTTTGACGACAAATTCACCTAAAAAATTACAAATGTGAACCAATCTCGTTGGAGTRGAAAGTTYGGTATATTAGGTGAATTTGTCGACAAAATCCAAATTATATACCAAATTGTCGCATTTGTATTTTTTTATACCCTTATATGGTCAAAGAGTGTTTTTTTTATACGTATTTGGTCATTTGGTCTCACATGTTATAATTGCTATGACATTATCTTGGTCTCCTAGTCCGATCACCCTCGGGTCTATTGGTCACTTTGATTGGCTTTTGATGGTTGGTTTTTTTTCACTTTTTTTTTAATTACCTTGCACCGGTTAAGGGTTGTTTGGTTTGTTTGGTTGGGGTCACCAACAAAAGGAAAGGGAATCAGCCCAATCAGGCAATCAGCTACCCTTATTCCCTTTGATATTGTTTGTTAGGTGTTATCGTTCCCTGCCGGTCTTGACTCTTGAAGTTATTTGTGGCAATGCAATATCCATCTCCAAATTCAGCTTGAGTATGGGCAGATGTGCTTTTTTCTTCATTTTTTTTTATCTCCTCAGTACCATTCTAGAAGAGTATTGAGAGTGGATAGTTAGAGGTGGAAAAAGATTCTTACTACCAATARCGACATAGTTTACTGCATAGATTTTGGGCTGCTAAGACAGTTGGAAATCTTGGGATGCTTCCTTGCATTTGGAATGATTCATCTTTTGTTTTGGCAGGATGACTATTTAGACTGTTTTGGTGATCCTGAAAGAATTGGCAAGGTGAGGAGTATGCTATTATACAGTAGCCAATAACACATTATTCAGTGAACTGKTGGGTTTGATTGCTATATTGTATCAGATTGGATCAGATATTGAAGATTTCAAGTGCTCTTGGTTGGTTGTGAAAGCTTTGGAAGTTTGCAATAAGGAGCAAAAGAGACTGTTATGTGTAATAGCCATATATGTTCTTACTTGACTATATAACTTGCACTGACATCTTAGTTTGATTAGAAATTAACCGCTGTTTACTTTTTATAGGAAAATTATGGGAAAGTGAATCCCGTTAATGTTGCAATTGTGAAGTCTCTCTATGAAGACCTCAATCTTCAGGTGTAAGAGCTTGTGATTTTTTATTGGAAATTTCCCAAAAAAAAAAACCCTTTTTAAAGGTCATTTTTGCGGAAAGAAAAAACCTTTTTATTTTTTAGCAACTAACAACCTAAAACAAAAAAAGAATTTGCGAGATGAAATTTTACTCTATTTCTTTGGTGTTGACTTCATGTTTTTGGAGTTGACCACATAATTTTACTAATTTTTTTGGAATCTAATAAAAGTTCTTAAGGGTAGTTAACTTCGTAAACATAAAGTGACACCACTGAAATTAGGTGGGGTTTCATCTCGCAAATTTGTTTTTTGGGTTGTTAATCACACAAAAATTRAAATCTTTTCAAAGGTTTCTATTGGSAAATTTTTCGAATATTTTTTATTTATGTTTGCTCCTCTTCATATTTTTCAAGTGGTTTGATATTTGTTATGGCAGGGGATCTTTTTGGAATATGAGACCACTGTATATGAGAAGCTAAAAGTCAGCATTGAAGCTCTTCCGAGTAAAGCTGTGCAAGCAGTGCTGAAGTCTTACTTGGATAAAATATACAAGAGGCAGAAATAGGTTGTACCTATCTCAAAGGTTATTGCACAACAGTACAACACTATGCCAGCATTTGAGGAATTGTTTTTCAGTCATTGGCTATCATAGGATGATTAGGATCTAAGCCTTGCTATGGTTTGGACCTTTGTGCTACTTGTCCAAGTACTTGTAAATGTCCCCGCCCCGTAGTAAACCAAGCTATTAATTAGAAATAAAGTTTAAAAAATTAAAACTGAAAGAGATTCATGATTAAATTCAGTTCATTTCGGTTGCTTCTTTTCCATGAACAGTTTAGTTCGATGTCAAGATGTTAGCGGGCGCGGGCGGGCCGAAATCAGTTTGGTTCTAAAACGGTTCGGATTGACTGGGTTAACATGAACGATTTGTAATCGGGTCATCTTCAGACTTGATTATATTGTCGCATTTTCCTATGTTACAAACAAATTATGTAACTGGTTATTAACAATTTGGTTCAGTTCAGATTTGTTCATAATATTAGCAGTTTGGTTACAGGTTTACTTCGGTTCAAGTTAATTTCAGTTCAGTCTGAGTCCAATTCAAGTTACTATTTTTCAGGTTAAAAACAGTTCAGGTCAATTTCAGGTTATGACTTATGAGCTACTTTCAATTCAGCTTAAAAACAGTTTAGTTAACCCAGCGGGTTGCAACCGAAACTGACACCCTATGGACTGTCTCTTATACACATCTAGATGTGTATAAGAGACAGGTAGCAGTGTCCGCAAAATAAACTCGGTTCGTCAGCCCATCATACGCATGCATTTTTTGTTCCATAGGTCTGAAAGCAAAAAATACCTGGGCAGATCCCTTGAATTTTAGGATTGAAGCTCAACCTGAAATGAATCACCTAGCCTACCCAATTTTTGACCCAAATCTSAATTTACTCTACTTTAGGTGGGCGGATCTCTTGTTTTTTTCTTTAAATTTGACCTTTTTTAAGTATTTAGTTGATGCTAACCGATTCTTTAGGTAATAGGTCAATAGACCAATTTTGAAAGACCACGGTAAAAGTTCGGATTATTTTGGAATAATCTAAAGTTTGGATTATTTTTGAAAGATCCATCAAAGTTAGGATTATTTATGTTAATTTTTCTCAATAAAATAAGTTCAATCCTTAAGAAATTTTTTAAGGTTTCGATAAAAATAAGTTCAGTTCAATACCAATAAGTTCAGTTCAATAAAAATAAATCCAGTTCAGCAAAATTCAGTTGACCTTAGTAGCATTGACTTGAAGCATAATCACCCACTTGCCACTTCTACAAGTGATATTGTATACACCTTGAAAGGCCAAAGTTTTGTAACTTTAATACAATATTATCGTAAATCTGCGATTTAAAATTGCGGATATGAGTGTATATTGTAAATCCCGATTTCTCAGTGTATAAATACAACTATGTATGCTGTTGGAGTTATAAACACTCCATGTAATCTAATTGTGCCATATATTWAAATCCCTTGCCAATAATTCAGCACAAAAGCATTACAAAAGTCAAACCTTGCTGCCAATGCTACACCAACATCACGTAGTATCTTGCAACCATTGGTAGCTCTTGCTGACCCTTCGGCAGCCCCATCGGTATACCAATGTTGTGGTGGAATTTCCTACCTCACAAAATACCAATCCTTTATACTTTTTATTGAGATTTTTCATGGGATACCCCTGAGATTTATGGTATTTCACGTGGTGTCCTGAACATTTTTAAAATTCATGTGGTACTCCATTTTACCAAAATAATTCATAACTAAGGCAAAGTGACAATTTTGATGAATTTTTTTGGGTTGAATAAAAGAGTTGAAAAATGAGATTTCATGAATAAGTGTAGCTATCACGTGAAACACTTGAAAAAGTACAAAATGAATGACATTTTGGTAATTTTAAGACCCAAAAAATTAATCGAAATTGTTATTTTGCCTTAATTATGAATTATTTTGGTAAAATGGGACACCACATGAATTTTGAAAATGTTGAGGACACCACGTGAAATATCATAAATTTCAGGGATACCCCATGAAAATTCCCCTTTTTATTTTACCCTACATCCTTGCAATATTCCTCATCAAAGTTTAAAAAGATCAAACAACAATAACTAAATAATGACAAATGAAATAGCGTGGCTCACTCTGAGAAACAAATTTCACTACAAATATTGATCACTTTTGTCTCCTTTTGCTAGTCATTATTCCTAGATTTACAGCATCTCACCTTTATTGTTTGCCCATCTATATTTTCTATTGGTTGAGAAAAAAAAAACAAATTACATAGTAAACATTGTCCATTGTGAAACTAGAAACCACCCCCTCATAAAAATTGTATGACAGTAGAAGACTTTAGAGATATAAATATTTAAAAGAGGAAACATGTCCATTAATTTTAAGTAGCAAGGTGAGATCATGTTTTACTAGGACTATTTTTTTGTTCAGCTAAACGTAGCGTCTCTTTTGCCATAGATGAAAATGTCTGCGCATTATCCTGCATCTCAGCGGTTTTCAAGCTAATWCCCTGAGAAATCAAAACCAATGAAGTCATGCAGACTGTTATTATAGACTTCATCGTCATTTCTTTGATTCACATGTAAACTCTATGTTTCACCTCAAGTARCCGTGTCATATGTATATCACTATATCCTCAACAAACATAATATTGATATAAAAATTTGAAAGTTGACATGGTCCCATCAAAAAAGAATTTCATWAAAAACAGAGTCGGACTATTAGTCATGTACTCATGTCTAACATAAGTATTAGAGTACAAGCTACATATAGAACATGTAGCTCAGTAGCTATAATATGGTACTTAATCGCTAATTCCTAAGAGACATTTTTATAGTGACTAACTGGGTATTATGTTGAACAAGAGCGCAAGGGAATAAATAAGAAACGGAAAGATAGGTGAAACTTGATTCCCACTATGGCGTTTGGTTTACAATAATTWAGTATGAGGTATGGGTTTAGAATGATTTAACCCAATACCTATTGTTTGTTTAGTAAAATTCTAATTTTAAAACCCATACCTTAAACCTCTAAGGTATGGGTTTTAGAAACCTAGAGGGGGAGGTGGGTATAAGGGATTCCAACACTTTAGGTATGAAAAAAATTAGATCATACCCATTCCCTAGAAAAATCAAACACATGGRATGAGGAATCAAGTTCCAAACCCATACCACCTCGGTATGATACCTGATTCCAAACCCATGCCAGCTTTTGAAGTCCATATGAAAATTTAGCAAATTCAATTAATGAGATAAAAATAGTTATGCACATAACAATAGATACCTGCAGTTTCTTCACGTTCTCCATAAGCTTGCTCTTTGTCATTTCAGCAACACTGGATTCCTATAATCAGAATCAAATTATTTTCAGTACATATGTCCTGTACTAACCCTATATGTGTGATGCAATATCAAGAAATGATATCTCTCTATCCTTTATCCAAAATACATTAATGATTGACTCGTGAATTAATTAATGTATTAAATCTATTTAGAGTATAGAGCTCTTCTTTGAATTAGTTGTAACACCGAGTCAGAAGCGTTCTTTGAAAATAAGCTCTATACATTAATTGATTGACTCATTGGGCTAAATTACATAGCCAATTTTGAGTAACTTAAAGCAGTTTACATCTTTACCAGAGTTCAATTAATTCATTTCAAGCAGGGACAGTGACATTTCATAGATAATAGTGAAAGCTCTATTGTCTAGCACTGTAAAACACAAACTTGGAGAAGCAATGGGGTTAAAATCTTACACTGCTGGAACTAGATGATGAAAAACCATATTTTTTCTTTATATGATCAACTGCCTCRGTCTTTTCAAATTTTGGCTCTTCATGTGCGGAAGGTTTATCATTTTTCACCTTCATTTGCTTCAGTTTCCCTGGGATTTATCAGGTAGTAAATATTTATCAGCATTCATATCATGCAATTAGAAATCTTACACCTTCACTTATGTTGCTTAATACAACAATATTAACCCCAAATCTATCGAGAGAATCTAACATCAAAGACCTGCACTGGAGGGAGGAAAAAAAAAACAATTGGGAGAATGAAACACCCTAAGATTCATGTGCTGACCTTTGAAGGAATGGAACTTGCTTGCAAATTTCTGTGCATTTATCAAAGCCTTCACATTTTGTCCTTTTGGTCTCTCATCCTGCTCATCAATATCAATATCGTCTGCACAAAGATCAAATTGATAAAGCCAGGCATTTATGAAGTTATGAACTTATATGGCTCATTTGTCTAGGATTTTTAAGAACAATCTGAATGTCAATGACAGAAAATGTCAAATTTCATCCTACAAATTTGCATAATGAAGAATGCTGACTTGCTAMGCAAACAWAAGATGACTTCAGGACTCTTTAGGGGCTTTAGAAGACCCCATGGAAAAATCCAAKAWAAAAAAAAAAAAAAAAAAAAAGCAAACAAKGCGCACCACAAGTAGCATATGGCTTACCAATATCTATGTCATCATTTTCATTCTCCAATCCATTATTAGCTAAACATTCCACGTGAGTAGGAAAATTGAGAACTGCTAAGTTTGTTGAGAGTTCTTCAAAACTTGCTTTCCCATCCATAGCTTCAGCATCAGACCCATAATTTGTTTTACTTCCAGTGACATCTTTAAATAGAGTGCCAAACAATCCCTACTCAAACACAAGGAATCAAAGAAAGTTTAGTCGTTTATTTCAATGGAAATGAAGCCAGGAAACCATCAAATGATTATACCTTTTTCTTTTCTTTCTGGTGGACTGAAGAAGTTGCTCCATCCTCCAAAGTTGTAATATTTTTGTCAAACACTTGAGAAAGGGAGTCCAAGTATCTAGAAGAATTGAAGTGAACAAGTCAACATATAACCAACACAATCGTTTTTGTCCAGTCCTAAAATTTTCCACATTTGAGGCCATGCTTGGATGGAGGTAATGTATTAAGGGGATAATAAAAGTCAAACTTGAGATAATTTAGTAGAAAACATGTGAGCTAAGATAGTGATAGAGGAATAATCACATTTTTTGTGATTAAAAAAGGAAGATGGAGTAATTATTACCCCAAAATGAGGGTAACTATTACCCTAGTGTGGAGGAGGGTAATTATCTCCCCTCAAATGAGGGTAATTATCTCCCCTCAAATGAGGGTAATTATCTCCCCTCAAATGAGGGTAATTGTTCCCCTTTTCCTACCACCACCACCACCACTTGTCTCTTTAAATTTACATCTAAACACCTTTGTTATCTAAAGTTTGACTTTTATTACCCCTTAATACATTACCCCCATTCCAAACATGGCCTGATATAATATTTATTACCTTTGAATTTTAAATATGACAGCCTCAAAAMAGACGGGCCTGACACCCTAAGTAATACCGTATTAAGTTCTCTCCTAAAATTTCTGCATTCTAGCTTGGGAATATATCAWGTCAGAAAGGAGTAACCAGGAARAATATCCATCATTCAAGTATCACAAACACCATTGCTTAGTATTAATCCTGTTAAAAGTCTTGAGATGGAATCTAAGAAGATCCTCATTACAACCTTGGGCCCGGCAATAAGAGAATGCTCGAGAGACTGTTCATTTTTATATGTAAAGTGTGCTACTCCCTCCGTTCCATGAAATTCCTACCACTTCCCTCATATGGACGTTCCATGAAAATCCTATCACTCCCACTTTATTCCATTTTAGGAAACCTTATACTTCCTCCGTTTCAATTTAGTGGAAACTTTGAGAGAGGTTCGGACTCCTAGGCAAAATTTAGAAATTGTTTATGTGAGATACAATTGACCTTATTACCCTTACTAATTGTGAGAAAATGTAAGGGTAAATATGTCTTTTTATACAAAAAAATTTACCCAATATAGAAAAAAGGAAAGTTCCACTAATATGTAACTTCCCTAAATGGCAAAAATTCACTGTAAATTGAAACGGAGGAACTATTATTTTTTTAATTGAGGTGGTCCACCATGTTGAACCCATCATTCCACTTGCAGTAACCCTTATGTGCATTAAACAATGCAATTTTATTTGTTTCTCTCTCCAAGCTAAATCTACTTTTTAACTCCGCTTCTCATATTATATTAATTTCCATATTTTAGACCCAAAAAGTGTATGGTAGGAACTTCATGGAACGGAGGCAGTACTTGATGACAAGTTGATATATATATATTTCTTCCATTAGTTCCGTATAAGTACCTCCATCGTAGTTTTTCTCTACCTATCCAATCTCATCGTTTGTAAGTTTTTAGACACCGCAATTGTTTGTTATCAAAAAAATAAGTACATTAAATATAAAGAAGTCTTATTGCATTTGATTGGATAAGCAGATATACCTGTATCTGTTACTTTGACGCAACATTGAAGCTACAACTACTTCTTGGTCATTCCTCATCTGGATCAATTACAAAACTCAAGTTGTGTACAAAAACATAACTCAAAAACCTTAATCAAAATATATTGAAAAGAGAAAATAAAACTATTGTACCATTATAACCTCTCCATCCGGAGATGAGCATGTAAAATAATCAGGTAATGTGTTTGACTTTAACAGCGAGCCTGTGAAACTTCTTAGTGTAGTATCCTTCACAAGGGATAACTCTGGAATGGACCTACAGTATCATTTTTAAAAAAAATAAAAAATAAAAAAATATTAAAAAAAAAATTAAGAAGAAAAATGCACACGCAACTAATAGCTATAACATGTCAGATGCATTAAGCAACTATTAGCAACTAGTAGCAACTAATAGCTATTAAGCAACTAATAGCTTTGTATATAACATGTCAGATGCATTAAGCAACTAATAGCTATGTATGTTGACAAGATAGGAATCAATTGAACCACTGAAAGATGATACAGATATGAATGTTGTTGAAGATGATAGGCTTTTCAAAAGTATCAACATTCAAATAATTTTAAAATCTGAATGTTTTAAAACATTACAAAAGAAAAAAAATWGGTAAATCAAATGCACTTAAGCTGAGTACATTATAAAACAGTAGGATAAGTTTGCATGGATATGTTCTACCAACCATATTTCAATTTTTCCACATGAAAAGAGAAGTATAACTCCTATGCTCGAGCTACTGCAGACTGTAGATGCCCAACAACAGGAGGATGAATGGAACTTCTTTTTGTAATAAACCTTCTTAGTCCCCTGAACTATATGTGGTAAGGAATATATATACACAGCCTTCTCAGAACAAAGCAACAACTGCTGCTTCTGTGTTGCTTCTTCTGTAGATGATCCTCTGCATGCTTCTGTACAATCAGATATAATTGGACCCTTTACTATTTACTAGCCATGTTACATGGGGACTTACATCCATCTAGTGACTGTTTACAAGTCATAAACAGAGACACTTTGATTATATTAATATTAATAAATAAAAAGAGACAAAGATATGGGTTACCTAGTGTTTGCATAAACAAAGCTCGGGATGGTTTCTTAGGGTGCACGGAACTACTGCTAAGTGGATTTCCAGTGTCGGCATCCAGTGCTATTAAAGATGAATCTCTTGTTGCAATGACCAGTACATTCTTTTCAAATCCAAGAATATCCAATATTTCAAACTTCAAAGATATTATATCTGCTGACAACTCGGTTCCAATTTGTTTTTGATACAAGATAGAAGAGCCATCAATATCAATGACTGAAATCTGTGGATTATGAAATTGTTAATTGTGAAAAAAAAAAAAAAAAAAAAACCTAGGTAGTAGTTATCTTGCAACGAACCCAAAAGGACCACCAGCTGTGATCACCTACTCAAGGAGAAAGAGACAAGATAACAGTAAGCAAGGCATGCAAGATGTTGGTGGGCAAGCAGTGCAGCAAGCAGAGTGAAAAGGAGGAGTAGTTGGGATTGACTGCAAGCCTTTTTATAGCAGCTTTTTATTAATTTTCTGTCCTTTTGTTTTGTAGTGCTGTGTGTAATTAAAAGGGAATTGCGGGTGGGTGTTTGGGGTATGTCATTTGTGTATTGCTCTTAGCATCAACTTTGAGATTTGTGTCCTAAAGGCACTAACTGAGACTTGTGGCCTAAAGTCACCTTGTAGGGTTGTTGTTGAATGAAATACACCACCATTTTTTCCTATTTCTTGTCTATTTGCTGTTCTGTTTATGTGTTGAGTTCCATTTGTGAGGGTGAGAGAGGAGGAAGCAGGGTCAGTTTGTTACACTTGGTATCAGAGCACGACGGTCCAGTGGGCTCAATATGGCTTCGCCGCTACAACGTTGTAACGAGGTGGAAGATCGAATGGGAGAGTTGGAGTTGAGATTCCAAGAAATCGAATCCAGGATGGACAATCAGGAGAACAACTTGAAGGAAGCAATCACTAAGTCGATGGACGAGGCGGTGCAGCGTCTTGAAACTCAGGCGGCCACCAACCTTGCCAACCAAAATCGCTTTTTTGAAGAAATTCGAGCCTTGGTCGCTGCAAACCGACCCAGAACACCCGAGGGGCAGCGTAGGACAGGAGAGAACAGTGCCAATGGGGCGGTGAACCGACAATCCGGTCAGTTCGACGGCGGAGGAGGCGGTGGACCTCACTGGAAACATAAGCGACTTGAGATGCCCGTTTTTGAAGGTAAGGATCTGGATGGCTGGATTCTAAGAGGGGAGAAATATTTCAACTTCTACCAACTCAACGAGAGGGAGAAGATGGAGGCCGCGGTGGTAGCAATGGAGGGAGATGTATTGAGGTGGTTTCAATGGGAAAATCGTCGCCATCCAATATTATCATGGGAGAACATGAAGGCAAGAGTATTGCGGCAATTCAGGCCGGCTCATTCGGGGACTTTACACGAACAATGGCTGGCAGTGAGACACGAGTCAACGGTCCAAGAGTACCGGAAAAGGTTCATTGAAATGGCTGCCCCCTTAGTGGATGTTCAGGAGAGTTTAATGCTGGGCCACTTCATTAATGGGCTGAAGGAAGACATTCGGGCCGAATTACGGGTTTTGAACCCTTATTCGTTGGAAGACGCCATGGAATTAGCGGGCCGGGTCGAAGAGCGAAATCGGGTGAGGATTCGAAGAGGTACTCAGTCTTATGGGATCGGGCCCATCAGATCAGGGGGAGGACCCAACTTGAGTAAGCCCACTCCAACGGGTGGGCTGGTGAGTGCCTATGGGTTGCCCGGTTCGTCAAGCCATCCCACAAAATCCTGGCCCAAGGCCCCCAGTGAGTCCCAAGGCTCGGTCAACTGGACCACGCCCAGCGCAACAACAACAGCCCAAAAGAGCTCAGAGCCCAGAAGACTAACTGAAGCTGAGGTTCAAGAAAGAAAGAACAAAGGTTTGTGTTTTAAGTGTGACGAAAGGTGGGGGGTAGGCCACAAATGTAAAAACAAGGAATTGAGTGTGCTAATTCTGGGTGAGGAAAAAGGGGAAGACGAGAATGAGGTGGCAGAATGGTCGGAGGAAAACGACGGCGAGGCCGCGGCGGAGGTCTCCTTGTGCTCAGTGGTGGGAATTTCCAATCCACGAACCATGAAGTTGGGCGGCACCTTGGGAAACCGAAGGGTGGTGGTCATGGTGGACCTCGGCGCCACTCACAACTTTATCTCGCCGGCGGTGGTGGAGGAGGTTGGGCTCGCGGTTCACGGGGATCGAGAATTTGGGGTATTTTTGGGCAATGGAGAAACCATAACCGGCAAGGGGCGTTGTGAAGGGGTGCGGATTGAGCTCGACGGCGGCGTGGTGGTGGTGGAAAAATTCTTGCCCTTACCCTTGGGGAATAGTGATATCATTTTGGGAATTCAATGGTTAGAAAAGTTGGGAACCATCACAACCAATTGGAAGACAAAACTCATGAAATTTTCGGACAACGGCGTGGAACGAGTACTACGGGGCGACCCCTCGTTGGCTCACACTCGGCTTTCTCTTAAGGCCATGATGAGGACTCTCAAGCATGAACGAGGGGGAATTTTAGTGGAGCTGAGCAGAATGGAGGAGGGTGGCAGTGAGGAAGTGTGAGGGAATGAACCGGAGTGGTTAGCAGAGGTATTGGGGGAGTTCGAGGAAGTATTTCAGGCGATAAAGGGGCTGCCACCCAGTCGTAACCATGAGCATGCAATTCACCTCAAGGAGGGCAGTCAACCGGTGAGCGTACGTCCTTACCGATACCCTCAATTTCAGAAGGATGAAATTGAGAAATTAAACAAAGAAATGCTAGAGGCAGGAATAATCAAACCATCGGTAAGCCCTTTCTGTACTTTTGGTTAAAAAGAAGGATGGAAGTTGGCGTTTTTGTGTGGATTATAGGGCCCTTAATCGCGAAACGGTGCCGGATAAATACCCAATTCCGGTCATCGACGAATTGCTAGATGAGTTGCACGGGGCCACCGTATTTTCGAAACTGGATCTTAAGTCAGGATATCATCAAATTCGAGTTCGAAAGGAAGATACTCACAAGACCGCCTTCCGGACTCATGAGGGGCACTACGAGTTCCTCGTCATGCCTTTCGGACTCACCAACGCCCCGGCGACTTTCCAAGCCTTAATGAATGAGGTTTTTCGTCCATATCTACGGAAGTTCATTCTGGTCTTCTTCGATGATATTTTGATTTATAGCCGTGATAAGGCTAGCCATGTGGAGCATATGAGGGAGGTGTTAGCCAAGCTTAAACATCATCAATTAGTAGCCAACAAGAAGAAATGTGAGTTCGGGCAATCACGAGTAGCCTACTTGGGTCATATAATCTCGGCTGAAGGTGTAGCAGTGGATAAGGAAAAGGTCCGGGCCATGGAGGAGTGGACGGAGCCCAAAAATCTTCGGGAATTGCGAGGGTTCCTAGGCCTAACCGGTTACTATCGCAGATTTATACAAGGATATGCCCAAATAGCTAAGCCGTTGACGGAACAGCTCAAGAAAGATAATTTTGGCTGGAATGAATCGGCAACGATGGCCTTCAAACAACTCAAACAAGCGATGACTCAGGCTCCGGTCCTAATTATGCCGGATTTCAAGCAACCTTTTGTGGTGGAGGCAGACGCGTCGGGGTACGGTTTGGGCGCGGTTCTAATGCAGAAGGGACAGCCCATTGCTCTTTCTACAGTAAGCTATTGGGTCCTCGTTCGCAAGGAAAGTCAACTTACGAAAAGGAGTTAATGGCGGTTTGTCTTGCTATTGAGAAGTGGAGGCATTATTTACTCGGAAGGCACTTTATTATTCGAAGGGATCAAAGGAGTCTTAAGTATCTCATGGAACAACGTGAGCTTAATAGCGATTTTCAGCGTTGGGTGCGCAAGTTAATTGGCTTTGATTTCGAAATTCAATACAAGGCAGGGGCTTGTAACAGGGTGGCAGATGCATTGTCGAGAAAAGGGGGAGGTGAGGTGATTCTATCTAGCTTGATGACCGTACAGGGAGTTAATTGGGCAGAATTAGACGAGGAAATCCAAAACGATGCGGCATTGAGTAAAATCAGGAAGGAGGTGCAAGAAGGCTCAATATTACATCCGGGATTCTCCGTCAGTAATGGACGACTAGTATACAAGAGGCGCCTTGTTATTCCGAAGAATTCTGCTATCATTCCGGTGTTGCTTCGGGAATATCATGATACTCCGACAGGGGGCCATCAGGGCGACACCAAAACGTATCTGAGATTGGCTACCGAATGGTATTGGACAGGGATAAGGAAGGATGTGAGTAATTATGTTCGGGTGTGTCCGGTTTGTCAACAACGCAAGCACTCGCAATTGCTGCCAGCAGGGCTGTTGCAACCCCTTCCAATTCCGGAGGCTATATGGGAAGACATTTCACTCGATTTTGTTGAAGGGCTGCCCCGATCCAAAGGTATGGACTCAATTCTTGTGGTAGTCGATAGGCTGTCCAAGTACACCCACTTCCTAGGGCTTAAACACCCTTATACTGCCACTACTGTTGCCGAGGTGTTTATGAGGGAGGTTGTCCGACTCCATGGAATTCCAACTTCTATTGTGTCTGATCGTGATCGAATTTTTCTAAGTTACTTTTGGAAAGAGCTATTTAGGCTGCATGGGTCAACGTTAAAGAAGAGCACTTCGTATCACCCCCAAACCGATGGTCAAACTGAAAATGTTAATCGTGTTTTGGAAACCTATTTGCGATGTTTCATAGCTGGGCAACCGAAGTCATGGGCTAAATGGCTTCCTTGGGCTGAGTTTTCTTACAACACGTCTARTCACACATCGACTGGAGTTTCCCCTTTTCGAGTGGTGTATGGTAGGGAACCACCTAAGTTATTTAAGGTGGGAAGGGGACAAACTCCAATTGACTCGCTTGAAGAGTGGCTGCAAGAAAGGGATAGGATGATTGAAGATCTTCAAATGAATTTACTCCGGGCCCAACAGCGAATGAAGAAGAATGCAGATAAGAAAAGGAGGGATGAGGAGTTTGTTGTGGGTGATGAAGTCTATCTTAAACTCCAACCATATCGTCAGAGGTCCTTGGCTCGTCGCGTGAATGAGAAGCTGGCTCCAAGGTATTATGGTCCTTTTAAGGTCCTTGCTCGTGTTGGGAAGGTAGCCTACAAGTTGGAATTACCCGACTCATGTCAAATACATCCTGTGTTTCACGTGTCCCAACTTAAAAAGGCCCTGGTAACTCATTTGGCTAGCCCTGTTATACCATCTCACATCACAGAGGAGTTAAGTTAGAGTGGGCTGCCAACCCAGAAAAGGTGCTAAGTTTGCGAAAGAACTCAGCCAGTAATGAGTGGGAATGCCTTATCCAATGGAGAGACTGCAGCCAAGACGAAGCCACTTGGGAGGCAGTGGACTTAATGCACGAGCGGTTTCCAGAGCTCCACCTTGAGGACAAGGTGGCTCTTCATGAGGGGGGGAGTGCAACGAACCTATTGTGGATATATGTTTTAGGAACGTTGTTTGTGTTAAGAAACATCCTAGGTTAAGTTAAGTCGGCTTCCTTCGATGGGCCTTTAGGGTTATGTTGTATTCTCAGTGTTATATATATTGTAACGCTTCCGCAAATCAAGACAAGTCAATCGACACAAATTATCTAACTTCTATCATGGTATCACAGCCAATGGTTACTTGATCCTTCATTTTTTTTTTTTTTTACCTCTTTCAAAGCCCCTTCCTCCCCTGTAGCCGCCTACCTTCGGCTCAACGCAGAGTTGTTTTTCTTGCTCTCTGTATTCTTGTTTCCATGGGGTCTAAGGTCCAATTAATTCATGATGCTTCTTCTATTTATTATTTACATCCTTCAGAAGGTCCGAGTAATTCCCTTTCTAAATATCTACTCAAAGGGGATAACTATGATGTATGGSAGAAAGCTATTGTGAATGCTTTGGAAGGTAAAAATAAATATGGGTTTATCAATGGTGATTGTGTTAGACCTACTGATGATCAGGTTGCTGAACTGGTGGCTTGGAAGGCAAATAATTCCACTATTTGTTCGTGGATATTCAATTCCGTTGCCGAATCTATCCAACCTAGTATTGTGTCCCACAAAATTGCTAAGGACCTATGGTTTGATTTGAAGGAACGCTACTGTGTTTCCAATGGTCCTCGCATTAATCAATTGAAATCTGAGTACCACTTACTTCGTCAAAAGGACTTGTCTGTTGTGTCCTATTATAACAAGTTTGTGGCGCTATGGGATGAGTTATACGGCAATGATGACTTGACTTGTGGTTGCACTTGTAGTGCCGCTCCCAAGATCCGTGCCCGTGTTGAACGAGATAAAACCCATGATTTTGTCTTGGGTCTTGATGATGACCAGTATAAGGGTTTACGTACCCAAATTCTTAGCATGGATCCTTTTCCGGCCATTAACAAGGCGTTTTCTCTGGCCTCCCAAGAGGAACGTCACAGAAATATTGTTCGCGAACGTGATGATAAAACTGAAATTGTTAGRTTTGCAGTACAATCTGCTCCTCCTGCAGCGCCTTCCGATGCTCATCCAGCTGCACTTTCCAATGCTCATCCGGCTCCTGCAGGTTCTACCTCTTCTCCACCAACATGTACTTATTGTGGTCGTGTTGGTCATGTTTATGATCGTTGTTATCAGCGTATTGGATATCCTTCTCGTACACGGGGAGGCCGTACCAGACGTGGCAGGGGTGGTCGTGGAAGGGGCAGCACGTCAGGTGATCGTGGCAACCAATCTTCATCTCCATTCGCCATGGCCCATGCTGCCCAACAAACCAGCAGCAGTAGCAACGCAGATACAACCCCCTCCAGTTCTA
>SNQN01001626.1:79217-90552 GCA_008642245.1 Bassia scoparia | reverse complement strand
ACAATTTAGTTTTTTTTACCATTGTGATTCTGAAAACTTTCTCAAAATGAAATTTCGAGTTGCTTGCAACTGTCAAACAATTGACATATTTATAAACAAATTAAAACTAAAATTAAAGAAATTGAACGAAAAATAAATGTATAAATAAAAAGAAAGGAAATTACCTGAGGGTTCAACAGAAAGATCGAGTTTAACTCTTCGACCAACACCGATCTTCTAAACCAGCAGATTAAAAATGTTCAATTTGAAGAGGAAAAACATAGGCACGCCAAGAGGAAGAGGGAAGGGTGGCAGAGTGTAGTGTGGGCTGTGTGGAGTGCCATTGTTGAGGGAAAACTATCCTGTAAGATGAAAACACCCACAAAAATATTGAATTAATTTAAATATTTTTTCTTATATTCAAACACTATCTCTAGAAAAAATTGTGAAATAATACAAAGTTTAACCATTAATTTAGAAGAAAGCAAACTATTAAGTAAAAAATTGATCACCCAGATGCTATTTACCATTCATAATGCAGTTTGATTATCAGACCTATTCTTTCCCCACTAAAATTACCAAAGTGAACAGTACTCTGTAAAAAATATCACTAATTGGCTTTAGCACATTCATACTTGCAAAGTTACAAAAGAAGATTTATGGGCCTAGTAATTTCCTAACTTCTTTTATGCACGTATCAAACAAAATCATAAAATCAGATACCTCTATTATTGGGCCATAATTTTTTTTAGTGCACTAAACTCAATTTCGTATCAAAAGAGAATTTGAAATAACAAACTCAATTAAGCATTGATGTGGCTAAATGCCTACACTAATAAGTCACGTACAGTCCACGTGAGATGCCTAAGGGGTGCATGACCTCGACGTGCCTGAGGGCTAAGGAGGTTGTGTATTACTTATGGCTGATGCCTAGAATGGCAAGTGTAATAAAAACAAGACAATCTAAGCCCTACATAAGAAGGGAAATTTCTCCAAGGGGGTTAGGCTCACGACACTTGGCACAATATGATTGGCCGGATGTTCCTCCAAATGGTCTATAAATACCCCTCATGGGGGAATGTGATAATCATTGTGTACTCATTGACAAGACACTAATCTCACGGTTAAACTCTTAATCTTTACTTATCTGCTCAATTACCTCCTTTTATACACATACTTACTTAAGCAACAGAGGGGAGATAATCCTATAAGGATTATTCTCCTTTTTGCAGGTGCCTAAGCGCTTCAGGAGGAGACCAAGTCATTCACACTAGGGGAGTCGCAGCCTGAGCAGCGTTGAGAATCTGCCACCTTACCTCACGTATCTACAAATATCACCGTTACGAGATAAGGGCTACAACAGTTGGCGCCGTCTGTGGGGATATTGGCAATTCAAAATGGCTGAGGCTGATCAGACCAAGGAGCCTAGGGCACCTAATGTGAACGAGGAAACAAAAATCCAAAGTAGGAAACCAGAAGTAGCAAAGAGTCTCAGTAAGCCCGGAGAGGCCTAGGGGTTTAAGACAAGCAATTAAGAAGAAGATGAGAGAACTTTTTGATGAGATGCCTCACAATTCAACCGGGGGAAGAGACTCTAGACCTCGATGAAGGAAACGAGGATTTGGAATATGTCACCCAGGAGATGCTGGAAGAAAACTTTGTTAGTAAGAGAACCTTACAAGAAGAGATTAAGAAGGGGTTCGAGGAACTAAGCAAACACATAAGTTCTTTGACCAAGGAAAACGAGACTTTGAAGGCGGAGAAGGAACAATGGTTGAAAGAAGCCAAGAAAGGAAAGTCTGCAACTAAGCCCAAGTTCTCCGAGAGAAATGACAAAGTTGCTGAAAAAGCAAGACAAGGACTCAGGGTGTCTAAACCATTACCCTTGAAGTTCAAAGCACCACAAGGTCGTTCGAGAATGACGACTAGGAAGAAAAACCCTTCGCAAGTCCCACAGAGACCACATTGGGAGGATGAGGCAGAATCCTCCCATAGTGGCCCAATATCCGAGGATGTGCGGGCTTTGACTGAGATGAAAAAGGTTGATGTAGCTAGGAAAGATGTCAAACACCTATTAGATAGGAAGAGAATTGAGAGGCATGATCGAGAGCTGAACGAACAAGCAAGAGAGCAGTTAGTAACGGGGTCTACTCCCCTTTGCTCCGATGTCTCCCATTCACTAAGGATGTTTAGAGACTACTCATTTCAAAAACCAAGAGTTCCACTTTCCCGTCACGACGAAGGGTTACCTCAAGGAGGTGCCTATGGAATGAGCGTTCAGCTCAGTGAGCAGTTGCGGTCCATTTCTTTGTCTCATACAACTCCTTTTTCTTCGGCCATAATGTTAGCCCCTCGTATGACCAAAGTTAAATGCCCCACCATGGAGGCTTATAATGGCAAGTCTGATTTAGACGACCACCTGGCAATGTATAAGCACTTGATGCTAACTACACAGGCCGATGACGCCACTTGGTGCTGATACTTTCCCGCAACTCTCAAAGGAGTTGCTCAGAAATGGTTTAGTGGACTACCAGTAGGGTGTATCAACAACATTTCTGAACTAAGCATATTGTTTCTTCACCACTTCATGGCTAACCTCCAGGAACGAAAGAGTAGTATGCATCTGGGGAAGATCTCTCAAAGAGAAAATGAAAGTTTGAGGAGTCATGTGAGACGGTTCAACAATGAGACTCTCCAAATTCCGGGGTTGTCCAATTAAGTGATTATGGATAATTTTTGTCGAGGATTGCTTGACGGTAGTCACTTTAAGTTTGAGTTAATTAGAAAGAAGTGCTCAACTCTGAAAGAGGTCTTGAGAGAGGCCGAAGGCTACATGCAAGCGGAGGAGATATGTTCGGTGACCAAAGGTAAGGAGAGGCATGGAAAGACACATCGTCCACAGAAACCCATCCCACAAGAATAATGATCGGAACGATAGAAGTGACAAGAAGCGACAAGGAACATGGAACATCTCGGAAAGTCATAAAAATTTTCAAGAAAGAAAAAGGAGAAGGATGGACAATGGTCCAAAGATCGAGTATACCAAAGACTTGTATCAAGTCTATTTAGAAGAAAAGAAGAAAGTGAACATTGATGATCCCCCACCAATCTGAAAGGAGAAGGAAAAAGAGACCCGAACATGTATTGTAAATTCCACCAGGACATTGGCCATTGTACTAGTGATTTCTTCAACTTGAAGAAGGCACTAAATGCTTTAGCCTTGAAAAATGAGTTGCCCAAACATCTGATTAAAAGCATCGAGAATGCTGACACGCCAAAGGCTGGAAAGCCAAGGGAACAAAGCCCACATAGTGGAGACTCCGATACTGTTTCAGTACACATGATGTCTGGAGGCTTTGCCTCCGAGGGCCTTACTGTCAGGGGGCAAAAAGATTATGCAAGGAGTTCGGGTCAGGCTACTGAGGCCGACGAAGACCCAGAAGACGTGTTCCTAGATGTTTTGGTATGTGAAAAAGACAGGGGCCCATTGGTCACCCCACATGATGACCCCTTGGTCGTTGAGCTTAAGGTGGCTGATAAAAGGGTACGCCGAATACTTGTTGACACGGGAAGCTCATCAGATATAATCAGTTTTGAATGTTTGAACAAGCTCAAGTATGACGACAACTCCCTTTTCCGGGAGCATAATCCCATCATTGGGTTTGGGGGTGGTGTGATTCATCCCGTCGGAACAATAACCTTAGATCTCCGGATGGGAAGAGGTAATCAATGTAGGCATATGAAGGTCAAGTTTCTGGTGGTGAAAATTTTATCAGCTTACAACATCATACTTGGGCGCCCCACACTCAACTGGGCAAAACGTGTAATAGTGACTCATCTTATGTTGATGAAGTTTGTCTGCGATGATGAGTCTATTGCTTCGGTACATGGAGATCAACAATTGGCTAGAGAGTGTTATTTGACCACTATCAAGCCACTTGTTGGGGGCAAGGACAAAGAAGAAGCAATCGATGTGGAGGAAGTTAAGCCTAATAAAAAGAGGAAGTCAAGAGAAGTTATGATGGTGCATGGAGAACATTAAGAAGCTATGGCAATTCATGGACTTTACCAAGTGGCGTCTAAGCCGATTCCAGGAAAGGAAATACCCGAGGACTTTGTCTTAGACAAGTCTCTGCCTGATCGAACCGTCAAAGTAGGGCAAGTTCCTGAAACTTCGGTTGGACAAGAGATAAGGAAGATGTTCCAAGAATACAAAGATGTATTTACATTCACATTCAAGGAGATGCCAGGTATTAGTCCAGAAATTGCCCAGCATGCTTTGAATGTTGATTCAAGTCGGAAACCCGTCATTCAGAAGAAGAAAAATCTTGGACAAGTAAGAAGTAGGGCCGCAGACGAAGAAGTTAAGAAATTGTTCGATGTAGGATTTATTAGGCCATGTTAATATCCTGAATGGGTTGCCAATGTAGTCCTAGTTCCCAAACCAAATGGGAGCTGGAGGATGTGTGTTGATTAAACAGATTTGAACAAGGCATGCCCCAAGGATCCATTCCCATTGCCTAAGATAGATATGTTAGTGGACGCAACGGCGGGGCATGAAGCTATGAGCTTTGTGGATGAATATTCGGGATTTCACCAAATACACCTTAAAAGGGAAAACCAAGACAAGACAGCCTTTGTCATGGACAATGGGCTGTATTGTTATAAGGTTATGCCTTTTGGTCTGAAGAATGCTCCGACCACCTTTCAAAGGTGTGTCAACACTATCTTTGCTCGACAAATAGGCAAGAATGTAGAAGCTTATATTGATGATATGATCATAAAAAGCAAGAAGTTGGCAGATCATCCCCAGGATCTCAAAGAAACCTTTGAGACCCTCAAACACTATTAGATGAAGTTGAATCCRAAAAAGTGTGTCTTTGGAGTGACGTCAGGCAAGTTCTAGGGATCCTTGGTGGATGTGAGGGGAATAGAGGCAAACTAGGACAAGGTACAGGCAGTGCTTGACATGAAGTCCCCCATAACTGTCAAGGAAGTGCAAAAACTGACGGGTTGCCTAGCGGCCTTTGGGAGATTCCTGTCCAAATTTGGAGACAAATGGCAAACGTTTTTCAAAGCAATTAGGAAAAATTGCAAGTTTGAATGGACTCAAGAAGCAGAAGAAGCATTCGTGAAATGAAGGAACACTTACATTCATTGCCAAGGTAGCCAGCCCCATGGTAGGAGAAACGCTCTATCTCTACCTTGCGGTATCGGACCATGCCTTATCAGCCGTCCTTGTGGCAGAGAGGGAAGGGTCTCAATTTCCAATTTATTTTGTAATCCATGTCTGGCAAAGTGCGGAATTGAGGTATGCGACAACAGAGAAATATTACCTGACATTGTTGATGGCTAGGTAGAAGCTCAAACAATATTTTTCAGCGCATAAGATTGTCGTATATACTGACCAACCCATAAAGTAACCCCTAATAAAGCTGGAAGCCTCAGGAAGGATGCTGAGATGGGCTTTAATCCTTAGCGCTCACGATATCTCGTTTGAGACTAGGAAAGCCATCAAGGGGCAAGCCTTGGCAGATTTCATTGTTGAAACTACCAGGTCTCCAACGCCGAAAGGACAGAATGATGTATGGACGTTGTTTGTCGATGGTTCTTCTATTCAGAATGGTTGTGGAGCGAGTATCTTGTTCAAGTCCCCCGAGGGGGACACATTTGAGTATGCTATGAAATTCAAATTTTAGACGTCGAACAATGAGGCCAAGTATGAAGCCTTAGTGGCCGGTATCAAGATGTGCCGAGCTGCGGGAGCGAGAAAGATAGAGGCCATGTCTGATTCACAGTTGATAGTAAGTCAGGTGAATGGTGAGTATGAAGCACGGGATGAGAGTATGGTCAAGTACCTAGAGTTGGTGAAGAAAGAAACCCAAGACCTGGAGAGGTTCGTGTTGATGCATGTACCGAGATCAGAAAACAATCAGGCAGATGCATTGTCCAAACTAGCTAGCTCTGCTATTGGGGATGCCCCCAGATTTGTCTTTTAGGAGGTTAAGGACAAACGAAGCATAGATGACTTAGAACACACCAACTTCATAGACAGGGGCAACTCATGGACGAACGACATAGTCAAATACAAAATTGAAGGAGTTCTTCCCGATGATCCGTTGCGAGCTAAATATATATGTTAAACAACATGACTCCTGGTTTGTATACTGGAATGACGAGCTTTATAAGAAGTCGTACTACCACCTGCTGTTGAAGTGTGTCACCCCTGTCATGTAAAGCCTTGGGCACTGGATATTTCTGGCCGAGCTTGAGGAAAGATGCACAAGATCTGGTAAGGAAATGCCGAAAGTGTCAAACACATAGAAATCTCCATCAAAGGCCGACCGTGGATTTATCAGCCGTTCTCTCTCCAATTCCCTTTGCCAAGTGGGGAATGGATATACTTGGTCCCTTTCCCCAGGCATTAGGGCAACGGAAGTTAGTACGAGTAGCTGTGGACTACTTTACAAAATGGGTGGCAGCTGAACCTATGAAGAGTATCAAAGTGGCTGATGTCCAGAAGTTTATTTGGAAAAACATCGTCATAAGATTTGGAGTGCCACAATCCATTATCTTCGACAATGGTCCTCAGTTCGATTCTAATGAGCTCACCAACTGGCTAGCCCAACAAGGAACAACGGGACATTTTGCCTCGGTGTCTCACCCTCAGGCAAATGGCAAGGTAGAGGCATTCAACAAGATAATTTGCAATGGTATCAAGAAGAAGTTGGATGATACAAAAGGCCTATGGGTTGAAGAGCTTTATAATGTCCTATGGTCCATATGGACGACGACTAAAAACTCGACTGGGGAGTCACCCTTCATGTTGGGATACAGGTCTGAAGCAGTGTTACCAATTGAAATGTTAGAGGCCACCATGATAGTGATGATGTATGATGAAGAAGGAAATTGGGCAGCCATGAGACACAATTTGGATTTACTTCCTAAAACTAGGGGCAACGCCCTACTCGGACAACAAATTTACAAGTTAAAGATGACTCAAGAATACAACAAGCGGGTGTCCCCTCAGAACTTGAGGCTGGGAGATTTGGTTCTCTGGAAGATGGAAGCTCAAGGTAGGGCAAAGGAACATGGCAAACTTACCCCTAATTGGGAGGGTCCATACCGGATCTGTGAAGTCTTGAGGGATGAAACTTTTAAGCTTGAGTCGACAGATGGACAGTGACTGCCAAGGGCATGGAATGTGGACAACCTCAAAAAGTATTATGGTTAGTGATTGTAGTTAAAGTAAGGGACAACCTTGTAATCTGGACAATGTAATGAAATGGCTTTGCCATAAATGAATGAAATCTATGATTGGGCACGAAGCCTTTGTTTGCGAGAAATATTTTTGAGTATCAAATATGTCTTTCAAAAAAATAAATAAATAAATAACAACAAAAGTAGGCTAAATTTTTCGCCGAATTTTCCGTGACCCAAAGAGGCAACATGAGGGAGTCAAAAAGTGTAAAAACACAACGATATCCTAAGTAAATAACGACAAGGAGTCTGAAAGTGTAAGACACCAAGATATCTATAAGCTTTAAGGTAACTGGCCCACTGTTGGCCGGTAAGCCTACTGCCGAACTAAAAAGGTTTGCTTATTAACACGATCAACAATGTGCTCGACACAATTACGAAAGCTGAATGTAATTAGCCGGTTATATATATATATATATATATATATATATATATATATATATATATATATATATATATATATATATATATATATATATATATATATATATATATATATATATATATATATATGAAAACACAAACCTTTGGTGAAAACTAAAAACTTTTAATCTTGACCGTAGGATTTCGAGATGGACGGTCACGATTTAATCTATGTATATACTTGTATTTCAATATGGGGTACATTGAAGGTATATATATAGAATCGTTATGCGATGCCTGGTAAGTTTTAGGGAAATCAATAGAGATTGATTGACTCGGCACTCCTAGTATATTCTTGAGTCCATCAATCTTAAACTTCCAAACTTCCCAGGCCTCGCTTGTCTTAAACCATGTTTAATTTGCCTAAAGTAAAGCCGGAGAACATGTGAATTTGAATAATGTCGGTTAGCACGTACTTGTATTTTTATGTCTGAATAAAAAAAAAACGGAGAGACAAAAATGACGGCCATAGCCGGACAAGTACATAATCAAAGTTGAGCTTTTCATTAATGTAAAGATGAAAATTACAACCTAGAAGTAGCTCGGCGAGAAATAGCTAGGCACAAGCACAATTCTCATACAAGAGTAAGACATCAGTAGATGTTTCGAATGAACAAGACTACAAGAAATTCTCATACAAGAGTAAGACATCAGCAGATGTTTTGAATGAACAAGACCATGACAAGAGTAAGACATCAACAGATATTCCGAATGAACAAACACCTGAAGAACACCAACCCATGCCGATCACTGCTGGTCTACAAAAAAAAGAGGGGTAAATGTTCTCCCACAAGAGAAAAAGGAAAATGTTCTCCCACAAGAGAAAAAGGAATGAATGCCGAGCTCACAACTTAGAGATTGAAAAGACTACTTCTTAGGAACTCAGAGGTTGCACTTGAGAAGATATATTGCCCTAAAACCGATGCAAACCTGCCGAATTTTGAATGTGTTTCAGCTCCCAATGTTGAGCCATCAACCACATCAAAAGATAGTTGCCTGCCGGAAAAAGCTGAGTTGGAAGACAGTGCCGCTTGAGATTGAGATTGAGATTGAGATTCAAGCTTCGGCATCATCGACATCTTCGGCTGCTAGCTCTTCATCATCCTCCTTTGGCAAGAAGTATTCAAACTTGGCAACTGGCTTCTTGTCGGGGTCATGGTTGGATTTTTCCCAAAGACTAATTTGGAGAGAAAAGTTTACTCTCTCGAAAAGAAAGTCAGCCGGAAGGGTTTCAATCTTGATCATCTCCCATGCTTGGGGAAGAACCTCCTTGATGTGTTCCAACCCAACTTCCAATCGTCCTTCTTGGCCGTTCTGGCTTGAACTTTAGCCGTAGAAGCCGCATCCTAGGCCGCATTGAGCTCTTTGATCAGCTGGTTGATGCAACCTTGCTGCTCGTCCTTAGCCTCCTTAACTTTGGCCTTCAGCTCCTCGGCATGCTCAGCCTCAAACTCGACTTTCACCTCCTCCTTTAACTTAGCCTTTTCATTGGCTAGGAGGGTCTGGGCCTGGTCGGCTTCCATCGTCTTCTCAGAGTATGACACTAGAGCTTTCCGGTATGAGTTACTGAGGTCATGAACTATCCGAGCAAGCTCTCGGTTGGCCTCAAAGTTCTTATGTTCCAAGGCATGAGTCTGCTGATCCAGGTAATTGTTGCAGTGCCTCTCCATGGCCCGAGCATGTTTATTTTCTCGGTGGTCAGACCGGACTAAGCTCAGACTAAGCTCTGCAAAAGAGGCAAAGGCAATTATTAGCCGATTACGTATCGGTAAAAATTTAGCCGAAAACCAAAAGTTAAAATTTCATTACCTCCATCAATAGAGTAAGAACTCGGCCAATCTGGCCTACCTTAAGGCCAGTAAGGGTATCCTTGTACTCGTCAGGGACGTGATTGAAAACATCCCTAAACATCTGACGCTTCTCGGCGCTCCCAAACCTGCTGGAGGAACTGGATACCTCCACCTCGACAAATTGATCATCGGCCTCTTTGTGTTTATGGAGCTCCTTTCTCCAGTCGGGCTCCTTGCGGTTCACAAACTTGTTGAAACCGACGATATAGTTTTCCTCCGGAGGCTAGAAGAAGTCGCGCCTCTGCTCATGGACCCTCATGGGACAACCTGGAGAAGTCCAACTCCTCCAACTCATTCACAAACTCCCTAGACAGCTTAATGCCGAGCTTCAGTTGGTTAGCTATGGGATAGGTCTGGCTGACCCTATCTGTGTCCACATGACGCCAGGGGGCAATAGGATGTCCCCCTGACATCACCCCATCGGCATATTCTCCTGCCGTGGTGGAGACAGCCGCATAATCCAAAGTCAGATCAACACCTACAAAAGAAAGAAGAACAAAGAAATTAGGTTTCATGAAAGATAGAAAAAGAACACAACAGGAGTATAAGACGACTAACCAAACAAAGGACTTCTCAAATGAGAGTCGTCATATATGTCCTTAAACCGCTCAAGACTAAAGAGATTCTCCTCACCTTGTAGTTTTTTGGGTAAAGACTCAGTCCTCGGCAAATCCAACGGCCTCTTTACGGCACCAGAAGTGCCGGGCCGTTGGGTCCCCTTTCCAGCCGAAGCCTTGTTAGCAGGCTTCGGCTTCCTCAGCAGGCTTGCTCCTCTGCTACTGGACTTTGTTTTGGCCGGTTGCTTAGCAGCGGATCCGGTTGTGTCTTTGGCTTTTACCTCCTCGGTGGAGCCGCGACCCTTGGTCGCAATTGTTTTTACTCTAGCACCTGGACCAGACATTTTGTCCACATTAGATGGCATCTCACTGGACTGTACGACATCAAAACATGGTTAGATGCCGAAGACACACATCAATGGAGATTGATTGAAATAAAGGGATGAGTTACCTTAGTTTCGACCTTCTTCTTGTTTATGGACTTCATCAAATCCTCGGTAAAGATGGTGTCCATTGCTTTGACTATTTTTTCGTTGGCCCCTGAAATGTTTCCTCGGCGTACACCAGGGATTGCTTTCTTAGCAGCAACTGAAATTAAGACGAGAAAGACTTAGAATATCAAGTAAAAGGAAAAGAAAGCAACATACAACCAGCATTTTACCTAATTCTTCCTTTGAGCAAGGGAAAAGGCCCACAGCTCTCAAGAAGTTGTTATCCCTAAACGACTCTTTTAAGGGTAACCATAGGGACGACACCACAAATTCCTCATCTCGGCTCCCTCTTAATATGTTCTCCCTCGGCATCTGGCCAGAGAACAAGAGTCCTTGTTGTAAAATAGTCGACTGCTGCCTCAGACTTTTCATCCATGTCCGGGAAAAAGTTCACCCCGACACTGTTGGGGGAAGAATTGTTCAATCGAAGCAGAATAAGGAGTGCTTCGTTGGTAAAGTTGCCTCAGATAAAAACAAACTCCGATTTCCATTCTCGGTGTTTGTTGGTTTTATTCCAGGCGGTTATATAACCAGCCTTATTGGCTAGCTGAAACCAGCCGGATTTACAGCCTGATGCCTTAGTTAGATTATGTATATATTAAAAGGCATTAATATTAGGGTTCTTATTCGCCCTATTTGAAACGGCAAGGAAAGAGAGAATGTGATGCCAAGAGTTCGGCGTAAGCTGGTGTAGGACGTGGGCCGCGCCCTCGCGTATAGCGGGCGCGCGGCTTGGTACTACATCGGTGTGCTTTGCGTGGGCTTGAGCCACGGA
>SNQN01001626.1:47985-65658 GCA_008642245.1 Bassia scoparia | reverse complement strand
GTACGGTATGTATGTACTGTATGTATGTATGTATGTATGTATTAGTATGTAATGTATGTAGCTGTATGTTATGTATGTATTTGTACTTGTATGTTATGTATGATATGTATGTAGTATGATATGTATGTACTGTATGTATGTATGATAGTATGTATGTTATGTATGTATGTATGTATGTATGTATGTATGTATTGTATTGTATGATGTATGTATGTAAGTTTGAATATGAATTAATGACGCCAATTTAAATTATTTATAAAGTTTTGTTAAAATAATGAATTATTCTTAAGTGTTATTTAAAGTTATATGTATGTGTATGTATGTGTTTGCATGTATATAAAGTGGGCAATTTGAAGATGGGATATTCATCATTGGCTAGATACCCGATTTAAGGCTTTACGATAGGAGTAAGCTTTGAATAGTCCCTGTGTTTTCGACTATTTTTGCTTGAATGTCACTCGACTCACTACGTTAGGATGTAAATTGCGGTCTCGTTTAATATTCTAAGGAAGATTTCGGCTTCATACAATTCATCTCCTGAAAAGTTCTCTGGATAATATGATATATAAGTTTTTATACGTGGCTTGGAGAACTATGGGGAGATGCTGCCAAAATTTCAACTTAGAGTGAAAACATGTCATTATGCATTTTTACCAGTGAGGGAGATATTCACGAATGGAGTTAGCGTTGGAGTGATAAGGACCCAAGACCTACAAAATTACATTACACTATTCACTTTGGAAATCGTATATATAATGCCTGATTGAGTAATTAGAAAAGATGAGTTAGACTTCGCTTTATTTATCAATGATATGTTATTGACCTATTATTCCTAATGTATGTATTCCATTCACTGAATTGTTTGAAATAAGAAAATATGATTGTCTTGGGCAATGGTTAAAACTCACAAATAAGGTTGAAAATTTTCCAATTTTCAACCATTGTCTCCGTAAAAACTACCTGTTTTAGACCCCGTAATGGCACAAAAACTCTCTTTCTCCCAGTAGGTTTTTCATTACGAATAAATAAACGTTGAATGCCGGTTTTTGAAATCACGAAATTTTTAATTATCTTGTTGGTTAAAAATCGGGCAGCGGAGCTCATTAATAAAAATGATTTAATACATTCACACACACCACCACACACCACAAACACTCACACACACACACCACACAACACACACACACACACACACACACACACACACACACTCACTGTGCGTCACATAAAATACTATTTAAGAAGAATTAAGAAGGCTAAAATAAGATAGGAGTGAAGACATTGAAGGATGTTTGAATCCTTTGAATCCTGATAATTTTTTAATGGCTTAGAATAGCTTAATCAAATGAAAGGAAGGAGCGGGTGTAGTAGTATGTACAATACACGACGATCAGAAGCCACATATCCGGGATGAATTTCATTCGAAGGAGGTGAAAATGAGTTATGCTTACCTGCGGTGTCTGGAATTCGTAGGCCTTCTTGCAGGCGTCAACTGCCTTCATGCAATGGGCTCTTGCTGTTTGTGGCAAAGTGCTGCTCACACGTTACCCTTCGAAACGTTAAATAAGACACTCGCAGGTGTTAGCACAATGAATACAAGACCCTTGTCCTGGGTGGAAGTGCTTGTCGGAAAAGTCGTTAAAATCTTTGACGAGGTTCTCATTTTCTGGAAATAATGTTCACATTACATAAGGTACTTAAAGTTACAAGTTTGTGACTTTATAAGAAGGGGAATTCTCCCACATCCGATATGGCTACGTGAATGAAATTCCACATGGTATATAAATTCGCGCGATGAAATAGGCGACATTGTCGGTAGGCTCAAGCATGTGAGCATAGATCAACCGACGATCTACCTGTCTACTATCAAGCGGAAACCTTGAAAAACTTACCTGCCGGGACTTACAGATGCGAAGTTGTCGATATCTGTTGCCCAGGTGAACCACAATACTCAGCGTTCGTCCCTGTTGACCGCCTTCACATTCTGGCTATTTAGGCACTGGAACATGTGAACTTGGAGGAGTTCGACACTGTTAAGTATAGATAACCACACATGACATGCAAGTCTAGAGCCATGTATTTTTGCCTTTTCTGAGGCAATACTTTCTGCAAGTTTAATTAGTTAGGATCTGTGTGCAGCACTGTGATGAATGGCAGATAGCGAGACATTCTCAGCGAATTACGCTGTGTTGTGATGGAGTCTTATGGAGTGATGTCAACTTATCACGCACAAGTTCGTTAGTTCACCAAACTCCATGGTGACGCACATTTGTAGCAGCGCTACGTCTTAGGTCTGAGTATTGGACCAAAGTTTTGCGAGTGATGGCCGGTCTCGCAGTTGCTTCTACTCACCAAAATAGACAGCTTAATTGTTTTACTCTCGTCCTAACCATGTTGGTTCACTTATCTTGGAGTGGACAGACAATTCGGAACACAAGAAGGATACCAGCTCAATTGTGTGATGGTCAGGAGAGAGATATACCATCCGTGACACAGTGTAGAAGAGATACACCGGATGTGGCCCAAATCTTGAATTGTATTGCCTGGTCTTGGGCGCGCAGAGTACGAACGATGCCGAGTTCTTTGTTACCAAGGTGCTGTCATGGTGCGTGACAAATCGATACAGAAGGACTTCTGTCGGAATGACGCCGAGTTGTCTTCAACCCGACTAATGCTTTGAGATTCTGTGGAAAAAACTGTTACATGTTTTCCTCCCAATGTAAGACATACACAAAATCAGAATATTGCAAAGGTGTAGTGTTTTCCCGACTGTTAACATGCATGAAGACCCAAGAATCTGTATCTATATGTGTCAGTTCCAAATGGTTCTTATGGGAGTTTAGGCACAAAACAGGAAAATGTGCACCAAGGGCTTCTACACCTCCAAATGAACTACTTGACGTGATTGGAGGGGCCAGAACTTTGGAACAGGGACCTAGGTACCGTACACTCCTTGTGGAGTTATAATGTCTCGTCTCGCTTAAAACACCTACCCACCAAGGTGAAATCAACAAGGAATAAAAGTCCGTGACTGACAAAAGGGGCAAGGCTTTTGGTATAACCATGCGTTGTGTTGCGGGGATATTGGTTGTCAAATCAGGAGTAAGCATATGTAAGTGTCTTTTGAACTCTAGGCGGACGAACATAGTATGGAAAATACGTGAGGTGTTCCTTTTACTTACGGAATTTGATTGAGCATATGGATCTAGCTTACAAGGGCAAACATATTTTATTAAACCTGTCGGTGGGTTTGGGGTTACTCTCGATAGACACATTACAATAAGGTTTCACTCCGAGGTTATTGGCAAACGAAGCCAGTTAAAGCTGTTGGTCCGAAGTTTTCTCGTGTGGCTTATGGTTACGTTTTTCCATACTTTCGATTTGTGTAGCGTGACGATGACATATGTGTATCTCAGACATCCTAAGCCAGATATTTTTTAAATTTATGTTTCTGAAGGTTTTGCTCTTTATGATTTTTTCTACCATGGAATCTTTGTCACACTTATAAACTTTACGACCCAGACAAGTTATAGCGCAGAAAAATGACGGGGTAACCCAGGTGTTTGTATCATACTAGTTAGAACCATTAATCATCCATCTCCCAGAACAAATCCTCGTCTAGACATTATCCAATCCACACTTACTCTAGAACATTCACACGAACTAGAACTCCTTGACTATCAGCGAGAGAACGACAGATCGGAAGTTATCTTCAAGGACTGTTATTTGCCCTAACCAAACGACAGTGCGGCTTATTTTGGTGCAGCGAATATTATCGATCAAACAGAGTGCACAAGGGAGTTACATCAGTCCTTCGAGGAACTGTAGATATAAAACAGTCGACGGGAACGAGTGCATAACATATAAGTCGCCGGTTTTTAGCAACCTAATCAAATTAACACAACCAAATTGCACGCCCTGCGTATATACGGCTTTGAAAGGGTGGAAGTCGTTAATTATACTGCTCTCTTTAGATATTGGATTAGTGTATGTAACCGACGATGTACTTTTATACTTAGACTAGAATTAGAGTGTACTACACTCATTCGCTCACACACACTTTGAAGCACGATAATAAATAATAAACGACAACTAACTTGCTTTGCCATTACGTACTCTTCCATGAACACAACATTTCACACGTAGAGATGACTAAGTGGATAGCGAAGCGGTGGTATGGTGGACGCGCAAAGAGCCAACTATAACAGCGTGAAACAAAAAGCTTATCGTCAAAGCGACACTTATTGGTGGTATAGCGTGACTTGACCGGCAGATATGATAATCGATCGCTCCGTAGTAACCTGGCAAAGCTTGCGTGCCACATCATTTGCGGGTCCTCCATGATATCATACTCAGCCGATGATCAGAGGTAGTTTTATCCTGCAGGTTCACCTACGATGTTTTATTTACAGCCCTCTGTTTCTGACACCTCAAAGACGCTTCCAAACAGCAGAATTGTATATAACTATACTTGTCATTGCCTTGGCTTCAGAGTTCGGAGTCACGAAACGAGTGACGACTCTATAACATTAAGTCACAGTTCAACGTAATATTACCAATACATATTGCATAACACGAAGCAACCTTCTGACAATTCCTATAATCGTGCACGACGAACTTTCTGCCATACTACGCTTTCAATTCAATGTCTAGAACTCCTGATCGTACATCATACTCTTATCTTCTCAACATTTCAAAGCTCCTATAGCTGAGAACTCGTCTAAACTTAACATTCTACTCTGCAGGAAGACACCAACACAGGAAGAATTGATGGTTATTTCAGTGCAGCGTTTTCTAAAAAGCAATTCAATTGTCAATCATGACGGTAGTAGTTCGAAATCGTACATTGGGTACAAGCTTTATTTGAAGAGATCAACTTCTAAATCCCAGCGGAATGCAAGGAGGCATTATATGTCTATCTGTGAGAGTACATCTATACGCAATTTCAGTACGCTACCGTGTAAAATCTCAGCCTACACACTTTACTTTTCAGGATTCCTTGAAAGTTTTGTCGGACACTTTTAAAAGTTGACATCCTATACTCATCATGTTATGATGTGAGATGTCTTTTTCATAACATACATTTGAATCAAGAAGTCTGTAGTAGAAGAGCATATTTCTTATGACATGATATATCTCCCTCTCTGAAGAGTAGTATACTTAGTGAATATTACAATTTGTCAAACATAGTGTGTATGGTTAGTTGTAGTGAAAATATTTTGTCAGTGCCCGCCATAATGTCTTCGAGTGATATTTTTCTTGTTCATTTTCATTTATGTACCGTTCTAGAACTCCTCCGATTTTATCTTTGAGGTGTGTTCGAAATTTAACTGTCACCGCGTTTTTAGTTAACTTTGCTTGTCTCTCAATTAGCAATTCGAAATCGGCTTTACAGAGCTTGATTCCTTTTGAGTTTTGTTTCTAAAATTCCGATCATGTTTGCGATAATCTTTCTACTAAACTGTTTAACTAATAATTCCGCCTACGAAGATCCCAGTCCAACGGAGTGAACAATGCGTGTAGAAGGTTAGGGAATTGCATAAATAGTAGCACAATATGAACACAATATTTGATTCTGATGTTTTCCAAGTTACTTACTATCCGTATCATGTTTTTCTTGTCAAACTATATCATGAAGTAATTGTGGGGTTACTCAGGTGGGAGTGTTTATGCCTAATACTTTAACAATCCTTCTACTATCCTCACCTACTTTCTGTTTAAGTTCTTATATTGTCAGTTAAAAAAGCTCGAAAGATCCGAATTTTGAATTCGTAGTGACCTGTACAAACAAACACATTTAAGGCTACTAGTCAGATATGCTCTGCGGATGGGTAGTAACCCGATTTCTAATTAGTTATCCTCCTTTTTTCCTTCAACGATTTACTCTGTTTCCTTTGTATTGTCACATTTCGTAAGCTACTCATATTTATATTAATAACATTATTTTCTGAAAAAAATTTACATTGAGTGTATAGCTTCACTCTTTCTTTTGCTTTTGTTATTCGATATTGTAGATAACTAGTCTCATTTGGGGTTTATTCTATTATATGGAAGTATTATTGTGAAATTAATGCAACAACCCACCATAAGTCAATTCATGCACTTTACAAAATGTGCTTAAGGTATTCAATAGGATGCTCTTGTGCTTTTATGATGGTTTCATGACGAGTTTGTTTCTGATGTGTTACATTATCTGGAATGGAACAATCTCATTTGAGAACGGCAAAAGTAGGCGTTTAACATGAGGCGCTGGGACCATGCGGTAGAGCGTACAAATGGGTTTAACAGATATCTGAATGTACGCCTCACATGCCTAGGTGTTTTCTCCGAACTCCGTGACAATCCGACCCGTGGGTGTTGCAAAGTTTGGACATAACATATGATATGTGACACGGTCCGTGAGACGGCAAGAGATATTTTTGAGATTCGGCTGCACACGATTACATGTTTCATCGGCCGGGGCGTCCGCTCATAAAGAGTATCCCATATATAGAGCCACGGTGGCGTGATTTGGTATGTATTTTTGTGAGGTTTGAAAAATCGGCCAGACCCCCCGGGTGACCCGGTGTGCGGATCCCCGTTTAGTTGCGTGCTCGAAAGTCCGAGAACGAAACAGATCACTACAACCCATCCCTCAAAAAACCCAACAGCTAATCTTCGGCCACCATGCGGATATGGCCATAGTGGCTCCTAGCCCAACTCCATTGACACATGAATCTTTCGAGGCGTCGTACGCCCCCTATGTATGTATGTATGTATGTATGTATGTATGTATGTATGTATGTATGTATGTATGTATGTATGTATGTATGTATGTATGTATGTATTCCCCATTATCTAAATAATAAGAATAATTCTCTCCTTTCTATATTTTTTTCCTCTATTTTCTTTTATTTCACAACACGTTATCAGCAAGACGATCTAACTAACTGAGCGTACGACATTAATAAGGTCAGTTTTATTTTTACTTATTAAATCTTAATAGCGATGTCTTATAGTTTAATGAAATAAATTAGCAATCTTATATCTTCTTGATTTGTTTTATGGAGTATATCGTCTATTTGGTTTATTGTGAAGAATTTATGGTATCATTGGATTTTATGGTATACCATAATTACTCGATTGGTATATACTTCGTAAATATTATTGGGTAAAATTTTCAGATTCCTTTTCCGCATTGGAGAAGTATGTTTTGTTCGCAGCTATTTAGAAATAGCCGTGGGGCCCACATAAAGTACATCTATAGTACTCCGTGATTTCCCAATTTCCGTTAATGGGTGTTCAAGTCACGTGAGACTAAAATTTTATTTTGCCTCCAACCTTGGAAATCGTTCCCTCCATGTGTGGGTTCGCAGTTGCTCTCAAAACCCAAAAAAAAATTTGTCGTTTAATTTTTCTTTCATTTTATTTAATGCCACAAAAATGAATTTTCTCCTGAAACTGAATGAAGTATATCATTCAATTTATGTTGCATTGTTTTAACTTCCATTTAATGAATTTTTTGAATTTCCACAAATTTAACTTCCTCTAGAAACTGAACTTCGCCTGAGAATTGTTTCCGCGTCTGTGCCGTTGGTTCTGTCGGTGGTTTGTGGCCGTCATTTTCGTTGTTCTTAGTCGCCGGCGATTTAAGGTTAATTTGAGTTGCATTTCCTTTTAATATAATTTTGCTTTTCCTTTTAATTTTATTTTGCTTAATTGTGCAATCCCTAAATTCATTTCGATTCATGTTGTAAGTTGTTTCCCTAAATTGAATTTGATTATTCTTATTTGTTGTTTCTTTACCTTTTTGTGGTAACGAATTACACGGTATTATGCTGATAGCAATCCCAAAACGTATCTGTACTGTTGGTAATTGTTGCTCAATTAAAATTTATACTAACTTGTCGTTTTTTCGAGATTCATATCCTTGTGCAAGTTTAAATTTATCGCGTTCAAGGGATGATATTTTACTGTAAAGTTTTACTCTATTGCTAGTTGGACTTGTTATTAAGATGGGACGAGTATTGCTAGTTGTACTTGTTATTAGTTGAATATGTTTTTGGATGATGGTGTAATTGTTGTTATTGTTTTAGAATGGAGGATGAGCATGAACATGAACCTAGAGCTTTGTTTTTTGTTGACTTGAATGAGGACCTCAATTTGGATGTTGAGGATGAAAATGTGGAGGCTGTTTCGAATGATGAATTACTAATGTTGTCTGAATCTGGTTGTGAGAATGATGAGTGTTGTAGTCCTGCCAAGATTTTGTCTGTTAGGACCCCCACTGTTGGCACTATATATGAATCGTATGAGGAAATAGATTATCATTTTAGGTGTTATGCTAAACAGCAGGGTTTTGGAATGACTAGAACAACAGTCGGGCTTCGGACGAAGAATGGTAAGGCGACGAAGGGGAAACGGAATGTTACTTGGCATTGTGACCAATGAGGCCCAAACAAGTCCTCCTCACAAGATAAATCATCTAAGAATTCGTTGGGGGATGTTGTTGAGGCTGGTAAGAGGGTAACTTCTGTTGCCTCAAATGGAGTTCAGATCGGTGTAGGCAAATTGAAGAAGTGCAATTGCCCTGTTCAGCTTTATGCTGTTGTGTTGGACGACAGACAGTGGGAGTTGAGACATGTGGTGTTGGCGCATAAAAACCATGAACCTATGCCCATCAAATCTCGGTGTATTAGTATGTTTAGGAAGGAGGAGATGACACTTGCTGTTTGTAGGAGGCTCTTCAATGACTTAGAAAGTGGTATTACTGTAACACAGAGCCGGAGGACACTTGCAAGGGAACGGAATGGCATTGTAAAACTTTGCACCCACTGATAGGGATTTGCGGAATTGGGTTGACAAGGAGCGTAGACGTAAATTGAAGATTGAGGGTAGAGATGCGAAAGCAATGTATGCCTATTTGCAGCGTATGTCCCAAGACAATCCAGACTTTTATCATGCTTATCGTCTTGATGACTTTGGTAGGTTGAAAGATGTTATGTGGGTTGAAGCTCGGAGTAGGGCTGCGTTCCGTGAATTTCCTGATGTGGTTTGCTTCGATTCTACTTATATCACAAACCATTATGAGTTTCCTATTGCTAATTTTGTTGGAGTCAACCATCACGGGCAGACTATTCTTCTAAGATGTGCTTTTTTAGCTCATGAGAATGCGGAGACGTTCTAGTGGTTATTCCGAGAGTGGTTGAACTGCATGGATGGTCTTTCCCCAAAGGCACTTTTAACTGACCAAGTTGTAACCATTCGAAAGGCGATGAATTTGGTCTTAACTGAGACAAGGCACAGGTGGTGCTTATGGCATATAGTAATGAAGTTTGCTAAGAGGTTAAGCTGCTACAGGACCTATGATCAGTTCAGCCCCCTGTTGTTGAACGCTATTAACGATAGTTTGACACCTGAAGAGTTCGAGGAATCTTGGAGCAAAGTTGTTAATGATTTCAAGATTCAGGATGATGACTAGCTCAATGGTATGTTTGATGTCCTACCTTAATGTATTTTAATTTTTGTTTATTTTGAGTATTGTGATTATTTGCTACTTCGGAGTTTATAAAATTGTCCATTATTATTTTACTATACACGGAATATCTGTTAATTGAGAAAACTAAAAATGAACTAAAACTTTAAATTGTAAACAGAAGTAATTGTTTGCTAATTTAGAAACTATGAACTTTAATCAAGCTCATTCATAGTCCTTAATTATGTTATTGATTACATTGGTCTAGGACTTTACAAGGAACGATCCATGTGGATTCCTACTTATCTTAAGCATTATTTCTGGGCCGGTATGAAGACAACCCAACGGTCTGAAAGTATAAATAGTTTTTTCGATGCATATATCAGCCGGAAGACCAAGCTACATCAATTTGTGCAGTAGTATTTTGTTGCCATGGCGGAACGGATGAGTGCTGATAAACAAACAGATGTAGACAATTCCACGTTCACAAAGAAGCTGGTTACAACCCTTCAAGTTGAGAAGATATTTCAGCGTGTGTACACACATGGCAAGTTTTGTGATTTTCAGATCAAGTGCTTGAAATTTTTTTATGTTCACCAGATTAACCAGAAGCATGTAGATTTTGAGCAGTTGGAGGTCACCCTAACTGATAGGATATGAGTAATAGATCCTGATACTAGGAAGTAGATTCCTACTGAGTGTAGGAAATCTTATACGGTGCATTTCAATGTGAAGACGAACGAAGCTCGGTGTAACTATCAGATGTTTGAATATCATGGGTTATTGTGTAGACATATAATCGTAGTCTACGATGTGTATTCTGTGAAACAAGTTCCTGCCCAATATATCTTGGACAGATGGAGAAAGGATATAATGAGGAGACACACGAAGGTAAAAGTGGCTTATTATGATCCGTTGAAGACTGATGAGGTTAAGATATTTGATAATATGATGGTTCAATTTGATCCATTATGCCTAGACACGTGTGGCAGCGAAGATGAAGTTGATATTGTCTTGGAAATGATTACAAAGACTACATAGATGATCATGGAACGACGTGCTAAGGCTAAGGACAGTGTTGCTGGGGAGAACAATTTAAGCACTCCATCTTCTGTTGGAAATTTGCAACGCAATCCTGCAAACACCCCCTCGTTTGGGAACCAACCTAACCAAGGTGGTTTTCAAACTCCCGGCGGGCAGCAGAGTTTTGTTGGTCCAATATGTACTCCTGATGGTAATGGTGTTCATCCCAGGTTGCAGATCCTTGTTCGTCTTGTTAAGAAGCAGGCGCATCGTTCTAGGGAGAAAAGATTTCTGTTATGTGTAGAGGAGAATCAGAAGGGCAAGAAGAAGGGACAGACTACGAAGAAGAAGCAGAAAAATGGTTCGGCTCCTAAACAAGCTACCAATGCTCAGGTATTTGTTATTGTTGCACATATTATTTTGGTCTCTCTTTGCTTTACATTTTTCCCATATTTTTGGTAATAATGTTATCCCACTTTGTGCAGCTTCCATACCATCTACAAGTTGTGTATCCTGCACCTTATTTGTATCCTTCTAATGGATATCTATGTCAAGGACAACAATATGCTCCGACCAACCAACTGCAGTCTCTTGGTGCAAATCAGTTCATGTTCCATAACCTTGAGGATCGAGTGCAAATGTTTGAACCCTCTTTAATCCTCGCGAGTAATGCTGCTCAATTGGTTCAACCTTCAAATGTTTCGGAACCTTCTTACCTTCCAAACGGTTCCCAATTCATGTAACCAGTTCCTGAATGGTACCGTAGGGATGTTATGGGGTATTATCAAAGGAATGGAAGTGCTCCAAATTTTGGGTATTCCTCTTCATCGTTTGATGCCATGGGTTGGTCGTCATGCCCGACTTCCGAAGGCCTTATAAGTTCTGGTAGTTTCACTTAATGATTATTCGCATTGATTTTTTGTCACACGCTTTGTGGAGTCTTAATTTGTAGCTTATTTGTCATTGTAAATTTTTGCTAAATGTAACTTCAGAAATTGTTGCTACTCTTAACAAGTTAAAAGAAGCTACTTTTTTTAATGGATTATTCAAAATGCTCTTTTATGGAAAAAATTTAAATTTATAATTTATCGAGCAATTTTTTAATTTATATTTTTAAAAATTAAATTTTTTATTTCATACAAGGAATTCAAACAGGGAACCACTAACAAACAAGCTACAATGGAGATTTTGTAGATTTTATTCTTTTTCAGGTGTTGATTAGTCCCTCTTTCTCTATACTGAAGTGGCAATCAGCTTGTGTTGAGGGTGCTGCTGATGGTGAAGAATACACCATCTCCAGAGCTCTCAAACTTCCACTTGTGCTAACCCTTTTCATGAAGATGCGCGTGTTGACACACTGAGACCATGTTAAACCCAGAGATGGTTGCACTCTTCTCCGTGAGGTAATCATAGGTCTGTTTTGTGCAGTAGTTGTGATCAAATTTTCTTGAAAATAATCCGTGACCTGGTTTGTGACCAYCGCAGCTAGGTTGTATTTTTTCGCTAGGCTCCTTAGTAATCTGCTCACCTCTTTCAAATAGTGTGACCTCTTAATCAAGGATTCCTTTGTGTATTGAAATTGGCTCCTGAACAAGCTTGCGATGGAGTCTACTATAATCAGCTTTATTGGTCGTTGTGTCCGAGCAGCGCTCCGGTAAAGATCATTTGATCTCCTTAGGTGGCCAATTAATTCTCCTGAGTCACTCATATTTGTGACTATGATGTTATTTAGGTTTATGATATGCTCCTCATCTTGGAACTTATTCTTCACGTGCTTGTATAAATCTTCTAGACGCCTAGTAGGGAACGCGTAGTCTGTGTATATGTAAATTGCCGACCCATGAACGCCACCATAATTTATTCCTAGTTGGACTGTATTTGTTAGTTGGAGGCAAAGTTGTGTTTTACCAACACCATTCTCTCCACATATCTCTGTAATTTGTTTTGTTCTTATTCCTCCCCCTCAGAAAGTTGTTTATTCCCCTGGTTTGTGTTTTTTATGATTGAATGTGTATTTTGCAGAGGCAAGGAAAGTGGTGGTTGTGGAGTTGGACATGTATCAGATGAAGTAGAACAGTGGTAATGGTGATGTTTTGGTTTCTTTGCTTGCTTTGGTGGATGACTCATAATTACATACTAGGGTTTTGGATGGGGTTTTGATTTTAGTTGCTCTAAGTCTTATGTTTGTGTTTTGCCTATTTATAAGGCAAGTTGGCCGAACCCCTTTTTTTGTACAAAGTGATCATCACTACAAGAATTTCGTGTAAGGCCGACCGAAATTATACATCATTAAGATTGTTATCTTTGACAAATTATTCATTTTCTACAAGTCTTTAAATTTGGCATCCCTTACAATTCTTTTTTATTTTTAAAACCTCTCTTTCGATTCACTGTTGCTTTATTACCCCAAATAGGTACGCTCCATCGTAAATTCCAGCGCTCTCTATTATATCGTAGTGCTTGAGGTTCTTGTGGTCAAGGTAGAGGACGACATTCTTCGGATCACATCGTCTGGTTAGCGCCCACAGTCTTCTAACTGCCAGTGTTGTGGTTGACTTAAGGAATGTGAATGTCTCAAGGTCTTCGATTGTTTGACAGCTTCTGATTGCAATAGATACTGTGGAAGCTAGTTCACCGTCTTGATGCCCTAAATCACCTTCTCCCACGATGACAGGAGAAACTCCATCCTACAAAAATTAGGGTAAAATGTCATTATAAGCACGACTTGGTGTAACCTAATAGTAACGTATCGACCCCGGTCGACAACTCCTCCACCACTTTTCACTAGCACGCTGCAGACTGGCTTAGTCCGCCTTCCTTGGGCCACGCAGCTACGCATACGGCCCGTTTCAACAGAACTTTCTTGGTCCGAGTTCCAGTAAGAGAACGAACCGCTACTTGATGAAGCCATGTTAGTTTAGTGTATGTGCATGCTATGGATGTTACCATGTTAGGTATCTTAGCATAAGTCTGTTTTTATAAGGCATAAATTGCATTGTGGACCCATGTTTTCTTGTGGTTTTTAATGTCGTTGAAATAATCCAATAATTTTGTATTTACAAGTTAAGTTACTACATGTTGCTTGCAGTGAACCCTTATGAATGTTTCACATGAAATTGCAAATGCGGTTGATGTAATGTAGTTGAGTAACCCTTATGAGTAAGTAACAAAAGGCAGCATTTGCATTTAGTAATTACATACAAGTATTAGTCCTCTTTGTCTAATTGTTTCACATCAATATTGCTAACAAACGGGAGAACATGCATTTGACAACGATTCAGCAACTAACAAATTGCAGCATTTCCTTAATTCACTGCTGCTCTACTTTGTCTGAATCATTGGAACCAAAATGACACTCTAACTGCTGTTAGTCAAGTGCTACCAAAATGCAGCATTTGGCCAGTATTCTTCTACTTTTCTATGTCTTCATTGCGGTGACCTTCATGATCATTGGCTCGAACGGGCTGAGTATTTTAAAAACAAGCGCCGCGTTCCAGTTGAAGCTCATCCTGCTCAAAATTTCTTTGAATCCTTACTGAATTATGGAGTCTATAAGCAAACCATTTTTTTCTTGTATCGAACCACGGCTGGCCATTGTTCACCATGAAATTCTAGGACTGTCTCTATAGACTCTAGCCCCTCGTGTATCAAATACTTCTTGGTGAATAATGTTGGAATTTTCTATGTCACAAGTAATGCCTTACGTTAGCAAACAACAAGCATCCAATGTACATAGATAATGTGACGCGTATTTCCAAGTACATAAAGTAGTATCACAAAATTAGATACGTTGTTACCATGATCCCTTCTTTTGTCGAGTAACTGGTTTTCAAGTCAGCCATGAAGCAATCGAACTTGGAGTTCGACAAGTAGCATGCGGCTGCTAGTGAGGTTTCACCTCGACGGAGCCAAAAATTAAACGGCCCTTGCTTGCTCCATATCCCACCACTAATTGCGTTTGTCCCAACAAGTGCTTCGTTGTTAATTCCTCGAGTATCGAAAATCATAATAGTGAACACTGAGTTTCCTAAGTACCCTAACACTATCAAATCTCCCAACTCTATTTGATTATTACTAACCAATTTAGCCCATCCCCTCCCCATGTCCGTTGTTCCACCTTTGAACACTAGTTGGCATGGCCATATCATGTAACTATTTGATCACCTAATTTTAATTTCATCGGTAATCCCCTCCAACTTTTGTCTGAAGCTCCGAGGAATCATCTAGTAAAATCGTCACACAAGGATGAACTTATTTTTTCAATTACACCACATTAATCACAATGATCCATTACTATAAAATATTATCAATAACATATACCTTTAGACCTCTAAAAAAACTTGAGAATTGGAAACCACTAAACAATAATAACAACGACTAAACCTGCCTAATTTTATTCTGCCATTTATGTAATATAAGAAAATTCGACTACCACTTTCAATCATTTAAATCATTTCAGAAGATTAATTAATATGCAAAGACATCATTTCACAACTCCAGCACTATTAATAAAATGGTTAGAGATCCTCTCATTTAGTTCAAATCTAACCAGAATTACTTCAAACGAAACTAAAATCAACGATATCATTGCAGACCAAGACTAAATCAACCGAATATTTGAGATTTTGTGTGGTTTCAAAGCTTACCAGAGACATGATTGTAGTGTTGTCACACCTCTTGTAGAAACTTGTTGGGAGGTGATATGCTTCAAGCCTCTTAGATTCGGATTCTCCATAGACTGGTGTTTTAATAGATTCAGAAGCGAATCTCACTCTCACAACCATCACAGAAGCAAGTGTGAAGAACTGTAATTCAAAGCATGCATGAGATGCCTTCAAGCTTCGGTCATCATTTTCTTTTGTGTTTGGTCAAGTAAAATTTGGAATGGTCATTTCTTTGCTACAGTGGTATCAAATCAGCTTCCCTGTTGTTTTTTCTCAATTTTTTAGGTTTCCAAAATAAAAAATAATTTAACTCAAGTTGTACTATCCCGCCATAAATAATGGCTTAATTTTTTAATCAATGCAGCCGAAACCTAAACCTGGAAGAAATTACCTTTATGTTGTTAGTTTATTTATTTGATTCTTAAAACCATGTTAAAAATTTAAAAGTTGTGTTTTTTAAATTCCATGATTTTTAAAATGCGGCAAAACATATTATATTGACATTGAAATATAAATATGTGACAATTATACTATATTGGAGATTAATTATGGTAAAAATATTCAGTTGGATTGTAATGACCCAGATTATATTATATTGGAGATTAATGATGGTAAAAAATATTCATTGACAACTATTCTTTGATCTTTAGACAATGTTTTGAAAGTATTTGACAATGAAGTATTAATATTTGACAATTAACCAAGTAAAATCTTAGAATCCGTTACCATGACACATATGACCACAGTTTTCTTAATATGACAATGTAGCAAAAAATATTGACAACTATCTTTTGTAGACCAACAACACTCCTAACAAGATGATCATGAATATTTCAATTTACTTTCCCATTAAACACTACTCGTTATTTTTCACCTTAAAATTTTTTTTCACTACTACTTGAACTAAATTTGACATGGAAATAATAATTATTGACAATGAAGTTGAACAATTTGACCAACTTGGTAAATGAGTGAATATTCTTCTCCTACCCCACCAATTTTGTCATTTCCGTTATTCCGTGGCTTATAAAATGTAAATCCAATTCTTGATTCTGAGCATCAATTTCAAGAAGACCATTTTCATTGGCTCCACTTGGCTATCATCATGCTCTAACAACCCCGTGGCCCATCAAATCATAAGATGTGTCATTCATTGAGGAATGGGAAACACATTTCACTGGCGACGGCGAACTGGATTTCAACGATTTTGTTTACATGACAACAACCAACAACGGTGATAGAGTAGAAGTACAAAACGAAGTTCTCCATAACATTTTCATGAATCCATGTGCTTGTTGGCCTCCTCACCTAAGGGAAATGATCATGATTGGAAGGTATCGCACCATGACTCCAGTATACATTCCTAATTTTTTTGACTTTTTTCGCAAAATTAATTTTAGGTACACGTTAAACATGTTAAAGAACACTGCACAAACTTACATTGGAATGACCAATTTAATTCCGCGATGGCTAATGAGAGAAGTGAACCAGAAACCTAACGTACAAATAGGTGGTCCAATTTATCTAATTGAGTTTAGCCCCGTTAAGTTGGTCATGCCCTGTTACACAGACTCTCTCTACGTAGTTCAATTGAACAATGCAATACGACAACTAGACTTTACTGTGTCCATGTTTTATGAAAAGAATCAAGATGATCCTAATATCAGAATTGACCATCCCACTAGTAGGTGTCATGGTGTTACACTTGCACTACACTTAAGTGACGCGCTACCAACCTTTGTTAGAGGGAGTGTTGTTCTAGTCTGGAATGTAAAGAATGTGGCTAGGCCATCCTTTCGTGTAAACATTAAGCGACTCATGGAAATCCACCAACCCATTGTCGTCATACTTACAGAAACAAGGATTTCACGGTTAAGTTTTACGATATTGTTCGATGAACTCGAACTAGAAAATACTATTTGGGAGATAAATGACAACACTAGAGGTCTCACAGGAGGTGTTTAAGCTATACGAAAAACCGAAAAAGTAAACGCGACTACCCTTGTGGCTAAAGAGAACATTGAAGACCAAATCATTATGTATGTCTCCATTAAGGTAAATGTTAATTAAGCACTTACTACAAAAAACAACTATCGTGTCCCCTCTAAATAGCCTATCGTGACTAATTTGAGGGGATGCGGTAGCCACCGACACAATAGGTACCCACCTATTACATCCCTTCCCAAGGGACGCGTAAGGTATGTATACGCGTCGGCTCAATGCTAAGAAGGGACACGATAGCCTTAKATTAAGATTACCTTAGGTGGGCTAATGTGTCCAAGGTTATATAAGAGGGGACACATTAGATAACCTAACATGTCCCACATTAAGTAAGAAGGGACACGTTAGGTAGGTTAATGTGTCAAACATTACATATGTAGGGACATGATAGGAACCTAACGTGTCCAATGTTACATAAGGAGGGACACATTAGGTAGGCTAACGTGTCCAACATTACAGAAGAAGGGACACGTTAGGTACCTAACGTGTCCAACATTACATAAGAAGGGACACGTTAGGTACCTAACGTGT
>SNQN01001626.1:33820-47960 GCA_008642245.1 Bassia scoparia | reverse complement strand
ATTCTCATAGGAAGACTTATAACTGATACTACTTAGTGGCATTCTATGATTAAATGCACAGACATAGAAACATCTCCTCCCCAAAAATATTAAAGGGACTTTAGACTGAAAGAACAAAGCTCTAGCAGTTTCCAAAATGCCTGTGTTTGCCTTTCTACAATGCCATTTTGTTGTGGGGTTTCAACACACACTTTTCCATGAAGGATCCCTTTTGAACTGTAAATTTCAAGAATTTTCCCTTACATCACAATTCTTTAGCATTATCTTGTCTGAATGGCTTTAACTTTAAATTAATTGAGTTTCAATTATCAAATAATGCTCAAGCAAGGAAACAACAATCACTTTTATTCTTCATTAAGAAACCCAGGTGAATCTGGTAAAGTCATCTACAATTGTTCAAGAACAGGAATAACCTCATATGGTATACACTTGGTAATTGGCCCCAAACCATCAAATATGAAAAGAACTCAAAGGGACTAACTGTAAAAACTGGATTTCACAGGAAAAGACAACCTAGAGTTTTTAACCTTAGGACAGATAGTACAATAAATCTGATTTATTACAACTTAAATCTTGGAAGATATACTGGAGTTGTTAAAAGGAAAGATGGCCACAAATCTGAAGTGCCACAATTTGCTTTCATCTTTTGAATCAGGCAAGCAAACTTTAGTTTTTGTATGTGTCATTACTCGTTCCTTCTGGAACGGACATAAAGGCCCCCTTGAATCAATCCTAAAAGCACTGACCCTCTCAACAAAGGAACGTTTCGCTCGATGTACACCAATCTTATCCATAGTGTAAAAACCAGATCAATTCCCCCAATTTTCTAGCAAGGTGAAATCGTGCACGTAAATGACCCAGACTTGTATTTAAGCCAGGAACATGCAGGACTTGTTCTTAGGACATGCATTCCTAGGTTAACTTTCCCAAGTGTTCTATTAATTACAGTGACACCATTAGCAACTGTGATAGTATTATGGCATCTTTAGTATAATTTTCATATTCAATCAACAACAAATCCAGATTAGAGCCAGAAGTGATTAGTAGCACACTATCTACAATCTATCTAGTGATTTAGGCTAGTTATGAGACATGTACCTATTGCAACTGTCTGTTGAGTCTATCTTTATTGACTCCATAAATCAGCTGAACCAATACTCTGCTGGGCATTCTCTCTATTTAGAAACTCAACTACCCTTCTTGTATTAATCCATGGATATTTGGTGGAGCCTCTCCTGCAGTACTTACCTTATTCTGATTCTGCACACTGCTCAATTCTTTCTCTTTCCCCCTTTGTTTCTTGGAGAGTATCCATGGTACTATTAAAGCATCTTCAAATAGAATTGACCTGGGATCTTTTGTGTGGTCACAAAGTATGGTGTGCACTCCTCTTTTGACCAATAGGACTATTTGACCCTAATTAGGTGTAGAAACTCTGGAGAAGTTGATTACGACGAGCAGTTACTTTGTAATGTAGGTAGAATTCCTTGTATCAGGATAAAATGCCATTGCAAGTGGAGTGTGGAATCTTGACATACCCACCACTTCTCTGCATTCCTCCTGGCATTATCAACTTGAAGCTACAGCAACTGTTGGCAAAGTCTGCATCATTAGGATATTTGTTCTGACTGAATGAACCTTTGATCAAAGCTCATGAGAAATTGAATGAGCTTTACTCCTACCTCTCTTTGTGGATACTGAGAAGATTTGGCAGTGTACAATTGTTGCATCTATATACCAAGACCCTTTTGATAGCATTCAATCTCATTTCCCAACTTGCTTTGATCTTTGAATAGAATTTAGGAAATGGCGTTCATCAGAACTTGGTTAACTCATTAAAGAGTTTGATGAAGAGAGAAAAAGTTGATGGCCTGAACTTTCTGAAACCTTCTTCAAGATTCTTCCATATTTCCTCAGCAGTTTTGGAAGTAGATAATACTCTTGTATATAATATTGTACTTCAACTGATTTCAGAGACTTGAGATGATCAAGTCATTGTATTTCTTCCAGCACCATAGCTTGCAATCAGTAATGGCAGGTTGAGATATAAACCATTAAGAAAATCCCAATTTGTTTCTTTGGAGATAATGACAGCATCGACAGCTATCCTCCACTCTGAAATTTTCTTGCCATCAAAAATCTCTGATGCAAGAGATTTCACTTGATTTTTAGAGGGATGAATGTAGTATGGTTGAGGTGGGATCTTGATTTAGTGTGTAAAGTGGTTCGATTTGGTTCGGATTCTGCATTTTGTGATGGCATTCTTGAAAGATTGTGGTTTAGATTTTGAAGTTTGAGATTAAATTTGACAAGAAAAACTCAAAAAATTGAGGCAGGAAAGTGCAAGGAGATTTGTGTTTAGCAGAAAAGAAAGGAGAATGTGTTAGATTGAATGAAAGAAGAAAAGAAGTTTGGTTGATGTGTTTTGGCTCTGATACCATATTGAGGTATGCAGAAGAACCTGAAACTTAGCAGAATTAGACGAGAGATTTGTGAGAAGATTTAGAGAGATAGGTTTAGTGAGTAATCATTTCAGCAGCATTTGTGTGTATTTCATTGCCATTAGCATGAGTGTACAAACTCCTATTTATAGAGGAGTTTTCCTTTACATTGATACCAGCAACTGATTACCTTTGCAAAGCAAACTGCCTAACCAACTAGTATACAACAAATAACACTAGATGGAAGCTAACAGAAACAAATCTAACAGCTAACAGAAACAAATCTAGACAGCTAACAATAACTACTTTGATCAGGAAGGATCACAACCATTTGATTAATAATGTCATCGATCCTAGAGGAAGGATTGATGACCTAGAGATAGTACACTGTCTAAAGAACAAAACAAGCATGGACTGAACTTATCATAAAGCTCAAGTGCTTAGTCCTCTCTCCTCTAGAGGACTTCAGGAAACAATGTAACTCCAATAGATATAATGCATTGTGGAGGAGCTAACAACAGCATATACTATCAATGGCTTATAATTACTTTATTACTCGTTTCATACCACATCACATAAACAAAGACCAACGCTAGGCTGAACTGAGGGAAATAATGTCTCCGGACATTATAGCGTCAAAACACCCAAACACTAAATCAGTTATGTTGCTAGCCATCTTAAGATGCACAACCACACTACCTTATTTTCACTGACTGATTGACCGTCAACGAAACATGAAACATTAGTTTCTCATGATTAAAGCTGATGAATGGCAGACATGGCACACAAATCAGACCATATTTCACAGCTTTGAAGATTAAGTTTTGTCCATACAAACATTTAAAGTTGAACCATATGGTATCCTCAATTTTTTTTTGACATAATGAAATAATGGGCGATTATTTCAACTCGTAAGCATGATGACAAGATAACTCCCAATAAGACCATGATGGGCATTGTGAATTTCAGCCCTTTTATGCTATGAAGTGGAATAAAGTTATGCTTAGTTCTTTTTTCTCAATTGATGCAAAACAGAAAGATATGTATTCATTAAAAAGAAATCTCTTAATTTATCAATATCCAATTATAAACCCATTTCCTCATAATTGGATAATTGGATGTAACAATTTGTCTTAAATGGATCATTTAGCTAATCTTGAAAAGATAACTTGAGCATAGAAACTTTTCAGAATAAGATGCCACTTTATTCAGCAACTTTCTCCTTTGAGCTATGTGTAAAGCCTCGTCAATGCTGAAAACCAGCTTCCTTTTTTTCCCATTTTGCTAACATTACTGTAATTTACTTGCTACAATGGTCGCTAATCAACATGAAAAATTAATCTCAGTCAGAACTAATAGTGCACAAATAACAAAAATTATGTATCAACTATCTTCTGTGAGATTTAAACACAATTATCGAGAATAAACAAGATCAGAAACATCAAAATAGCTGAAGAAAATCTGAGCATGTTTGCTATCTAGAATTGCATCCATATCACAGATTGGAGAACACCTAAATTACTTCAACATACTAAATCAAATATTTACACTTCAAACATGATTATCAAAAATCACACAGAATGACAGTGGCGGATCTAGAAATTTTAGGATAGGGTACGGATATTAACTACATAATTTGTTTTAATTAAATTATCGAAAAAGGGTCCATTTTTTTACTAAAGTAAAGTTGAATTATATGAATTGCATTTAAACTAAGTTTTTTTACCAATATTAAGACTAAAGTTGAAATTTTCTAATTTGAGTAGTAGTATAAAAGATAATTGATGTATAGTCAGAGAATAAGACAAAGAAGGTTAAATGGTTATCTAAGACACCAGTGATAAAAAAATGATCTCTTATATTGTAAAGAGACCGCTGTCTGTTCCAGTTTACTGTTTTGCTTTTACATAAAAGGTAAGAGACTTGTACTTCCTTCGTTTTCAAATTTTCATGCAACAAAGAGGGTTGCACATTTTCCAAAGTAAAATTCAAGTACACCATTAGGATTATTAATTTGATTACGCTTTAATTTAATTCACCCCAATCCCACTAGTCTACTGATCGAAGAACTAACTTGCCCACAACCCCCCCCCCCCCCCCCCCCCCCCCCCCCCCCCCCCCCCCCCTCGTCAACATCCTACCACCACCAGGCATGGTCCACACCCAAGCCGAAACAATGACCACCACCATGTCATCTCTAACACCTCCCCCGCCATTTCCACAACCAACGTAACAATCACCAACCATAACCAACAAACCCAAAAAAATTAAAATCAAACCAATATAGCTAAACAAAAACCCCAACTAATAAAAATTCAATACGCATAAATTGAGTGGTTTGTGGCCTGATTCTTGACTGGAATTTAAAGAATTACATAAGATTAAATTGAATAGAATAGAAGAAAAAAAATGAGGTGGTGGTGATGGAAGGCAACGGTGGTACGTGTGAGTGATGAGAGAATGCGGCAGCCACGATGGAGAGAGAAAGCGACGATGTCGTTGATGGAGGGGTGAATGAGTGGCAGTGATGGAGACACGTCACGTGTGGGTTGCAGTGATGAGAGAATGGACTGGGCGGCGGTAAGTTTCACATAACGGTGTGTGGTGTGGTGGCATTGATAGAGAGAGGAGAGAGGGTGGAAGGAGAGAGGAGATGAGAGAGATGTACAGAGGAGAGAGGACAGAGGGTGTGGTGGTTAGGGGTGTTCAAATCGATATCCGATCCGATCCGAAAATCCGGAATATCCCTCCTCCCGAAAATTTTCTCGATCGGGGAAATACCGATCCGAATCCCAATCCGAAAAATTTCGAATATCCGATCCGAAATATCCGAACTAATATTTCCCGATCCGAACGATCATATTCCGAAATTTTTGGATATCCGATCCGAAATATCCGAAACCTTAAAAATCGGATGCGATATCCGATTTTTCGGATCGGATCAAGCGGACACAGATCGAATTGATCGATCGGATAATTTTTGAACACCCCTAGTAGCTTGAGGAAGAGAGAAAGAGCGGTGGTGTGGGTGGTGATGGTTAGCTTAAGGAGAGAGATATGGGTGGGGATGAATTGATGATGAACCTGGTGTTGATAATTTGTTATAATTGTTAAATGTAGATTAATATGTAGATATTATATAGTATTTATTATGATTTATGATAATGAATGATTTTAGCCTACTAAATTGAGGGTAAACTTTTAATTTTACAAAACAAAAACTTACCTAATATAGTAAAAAAATTCAGTTTTGTTGCAAGATTGGAAGAAATTTTTCTAAAATGGGAATGTTGCAAGAATTCGAAAACGGAGGGAAAGTAGTTGTTATTAAATGGTCTCTTAACTATACATACGAGAACGCTTTCTAAAAAAAAGGTCCTTTGCTTAATTAATTTTTTTTACTGAGAATGGGGGTACTGTGGTACCCTAATGTACCCCCTAGATCCCCCTGCCATAATATCATAAATCAGCTTCAAACCATATAATATCAAGTAAAAATCAAGAAACTACTACCAATGAAAGAGGGTAAATACCTTAAAAATCATGATAGACCATTAATTATTTAGCTAATCCTCAAAAGCAAACACTTCAATTAAAAAACCTTAAAATTACTCCAATCATAAGCAATAGCAAGCTAACAAACAACATATAGAAAATGAAAGTGAAAGTGAGTAAATGTATCTATCAGAGAAGAATAGCCGCACAAAAAAAGATGAAAGGACCATGAAATACCAGAATTATTGTACGTGTTTGAGAAAAAGAAAAAATATGTGTAAGAACTAAACTGAAAATAAGTTGAAGTAAAACAGGCCATAGTTCTTGAATCTATATCATCACGCTCCTCAAATCCTTGAGATTCGCTCAAAGACTTAAATCAAACATCACAACTATAGGACTCTTTGTGTCCTGATGATTTCTTTGTCACCACATTTGATTAGGCTTAACTAAACAACTCGCATATGTCTGAGTCCGGACAACCTTTTCAAGCCTTTAACTTTGTTTGAGTGGTCGATTTCTTTATCCTCATCCCTATTTAAATTTGATTTTGATTCTGATTCTTTATACGGAGTAATTGCTTTATCACATACATATCCTGATATTCTTTGTGGGATAAATTAGATTGGGTTCAGGTGTGCTTGAGTCGTTATATCAGTAGCAAAGTTCTAATTTGAATATTGATTAACTCATCTTTATATGTGGCAATTTGTGTGTTCAGAAATCATTATAGTTGCAGCAAAAGACAAATACATTGAAATAATTGCCGGGGAAGAAGAATAGGATTATTTTTATGATATACACCTTTTTAGTGTGTAAAATTTAAAACTCACCACCTTAACTTATTTTTTAAAACTCCACCTTAAGTGGGTAATTTTGTTAAAACTCCCACCAGCAACTCTATCCGTTAACATTGTCCGCTTAGATGTGGGGCCCACATTCGATATTTTTGTTCTCTCCCCCCTCACACCCGTCGATCATCAGCAGTAGTTGTCTTTCTCCCTCACACTCACTCTTATCCTTTCCAATTCATCATTTCTCTGTAATTTTTTTTGTGATTTTTTTTACTGCCATTATTTTTAATTCACCAATCAAGCAATTTTTTGTGGCCCATCAGTCTTCTCTTTGCTTTGCTTGAATTGTCGAAAAGTGGGCTCGTTGTTCTCGCCATTGGTGCGTTTTGGAGGGATTTGGAGGCACTTTGTTTTTCCCATCAATTACTTTAATTTCATTTGTTTTTTGTTAATTATTTGTTAATATTGTTGAATAATGTCCTGCTCCTTCATCAGTATGTCCCCAGTAATCTTTAGGGTTCCTTTCCCCCGCTAATCGGTTAGCAGCCTGCACGTCAATGAAATAAGTTAATTAGAACTCAATTAACTTACTTTCTAATCAGTAATTGTTGTAAGAATTAGTCGTCACATAACTTTAATTTGTACTGAATCTACCAAAATGGAACCTTAATTTGACGATTCAAACAAGAACCCTAATTTGCTACTGAAATTCACAAATAAAAGAATGCACTAACATAGAATTAACATTAAATTTAAAAAAAAATTGCATAATCATTTACCTCAAACAATTGCAGCAGCAAGGATGAAGCAAGGATGTTTGAATGAAACAATGAGTTGCTCCGTGAAATCAGATTGAAGATTAATAGGTATAAAGTCAGTGTGGGCCCAACATACTAACAAAAACTTAACCCAACAGTTTTAACTGGTGGAGTTTTTAACAAAATACCCACTTAAAGGTGGAGTTTTTTTAAAAAAATTAAAACGTGGGAGTTTTTAATTTTAACAACTAGTGTATATCATAAAAAATCCAAAAGAATATGACCTAAAATAAATTATGTGCGTGCGCTTCATTCTTCTGTTGACAAAGACGGTTCGGATGTTATTTGAATTTTGATCTGACAATAATGTTTGGGGCCCCAACCACACACATTTGTTCTTTCTAATTAATCACATTTAGAAAAGATATCGATTATATTAGCCTGTACGTGAAGAATTGAGTAATGAATTTGCTTCAAAAATAATGTATTGTTTTTTAGAGGACAAAATTTCCATATGATTACAAATTTGTAATTTTGGCAAAAATTAAATTATATAAAGTTTCCTAACTTGTAGGATTGTTGGAGTTTGGGAGAGAGAGTTTTATATTAATTTACTTTTATTATTTGCAGTAAAGTTATTTTAGGCCATATTTGCATTAAGGGGTTAGATTTGTTGAACTCAACCAAATTTAACTCTAAAGAAGATCCTCAACCCAGATATATGTGTGTGCCTATTAAAGATAAATGGAATGAGTTGGGGGATTAGTGGTAGATTTGATTTAAAATCGCAATTAGGAACAGTTGGAGTCTTGGGAGACTTGGAGTACACTACTACAAATAACACTTATCGTGTCCCCGTCATAAATAGCAATCGTGACTTAATTTGAGGGGATGCGGTAGCCACGACACAATAGGTTACCCACCTATTGCATCCCTTCCAAGGGACCGGCGTAAGGTATGGTATAGGTCGGCTCAATGCTAAGAAGGGACACGATAGCCTTAGATTAAGATTACCATAGTGGGCTTAATGTGTCCAAGGTTATTAAAAGAGGACAAATTAGATAACCTAACATGCACACATTAGTAAGAAGGGACCGTTAGGTAGGCTAATGTGTCCAAACATTACATAGAAGTAAGGGTTTGTGCAGAAATTTTCGATTTCCGATATTCAATACGGTATCGGTTTTTATTTGCAAAACTTCGGCTTCCGAATCCTTTTTTTATAATTCGGAAAAATCTTGGACCGGATATCGCGTTTTTAAATTCCGGAAACCGGACCGGATTTCGGAATAATAATCCATGGGAATTCGGATTTATCCGGATTTCTATTTATTTATTAGGTAATTGGGCAGTCCGCAGTTGCCAATTGGTCTTTTTGATACTTGAAATTGGATGGTGGCTAGTGGATTACTTAAGCCCAAATTCAATTATTCTAAAGTTTGGACTCACAAAACACACATCTGATTTCAAATTATTCAAAGACACTCATCCCAAATCACATGTTGACATCACAAAAACACAAAACCCTAACTTTTCAGTTCCTCGCATCTCTGTCGTTCATCAACGCTGCAACTCAGCTCCCTCATGCAGCGCTGCAACTCAGCTCTCACCATCGTCGTCCAGTTCGCTCTCGCCACTTCGCCGTCCGTCATCTGTCCTCTTCGCCGCCGCCGTCGCCGCTTCTTCGCCAGCCAGCTCGTCGTCGTCCTTCTGCCAGCCGCCGTCGCGTCTCTTTTGCTAGGTATTTAAATCTATTTAATTATTTTCTTATGAATTTTATGTATGAATTTTATGAGTTTTTAGCTAGAAATTTTTAATGAGGCATTAGAAGAAACCTACATACTAGATAACTAAATTGTATGAAAATCTTGTTTTGATGATTTTTATCTATGAATAATTATGAAAATGCTGGTTGACAATATGTACTCATTATTATTTTATTATATGAATATTTTATTTCTATGAAATTGTTAATGAAAATCTAGTTTATGAATTTTATGTATGAAATTATATCTGCATTACTGATTCATACATAAAAATTCATAAAAGCAGATTGTTTTTTAAATTATTCCTGCTTTAGTGATTTATAGTTTTTGTTAGGGATGTTTAGCTATAAAAGATGTGATTTACAGTTAATGTTAGCTATAAAAGATACTGATTATAGTTTATTCTTCTGCATTAGTCATAAGGGATTCGATAGCTGAATGCTTAAATAAGATCGAATTGTATTAGTCAGGTTTTTTAAATCTCCACAAACGGATTCGATATCCGATTTTCGATCGATTTTTCCGGATATCCGGAAATTCGGATAATCCGGATTTATTTCGGATTATCCGATTTATTCGGACCAGGAATCGGATCAAAAAAATAGACTTCCGAAAATTCGAATATCCGAAATTCGGATTGGATATATAATTTCCGGTAATTCGGTTTTGAACAGCCCTAATAAGAGAGGCATGAAAAGGAACACACGCGTCTCCAATGTTACATAAGGAGGGACACATTAGGTAGGCTAACGTGTCCAACGTTACAGAAGAAGGACACGTTGGTACTAACGTGTCCAACATTACATAAGAAGGGACACGTTAGGTACCTAACGGTCCAAAGTTACATAGAAGGGGACACGTTTAGGTACCTAAGGGACACGTTAGGTACCTAACGTGTCTACCGTTCATAAGAAGGACACGTTAGGTACCTGAAATGTGTCAAAATGTTACATAAGAAGGGACCACGTTAGGTAGTTTAATGTGTCTAACGTTCCATAAGAAGGGACAAAAACACACACGGTACTAATGTGTCCAACGTTTACATAATAAGATGGGACATTAGTCTATAGTAGGCTAGACGTAGTCCAACACTACACAATGGGAGGACACGTTAGAATATAGTTTAATGTGTCCATGTTACAAAATAGGCGATGCATTATGAGCATCAGTAAATTGTATTTTATCAAGAAATCTCATAATCGATGTCGTACAATATATAAAAATCTAAAATACTTAAAAATTTATATATAAAATATTTCAAATACCATATATTTTCTACGTACATAAATTCATTATCTAACAAAATTCCAAATACTTCCCCATATCAATAATATTGCAACCGATTAACACTTTTCTCTCTAGCTTATGTCAATCGGTGCAATTTATTTTGATACGAGGAATACCATATTTCTGATTTCGTACATAATTCAGTACATAAATACGACAAACATTTAGAATTCATAATTAGTTAGCTTAAATGAATTAAATCCTACAATAGTAATGCACACAATGAGTTGCATAAGTAGTTCGCCGGATATCACAACATCATTCAATTCTCCTCTTGCGAATATGGTGCTAGAAGAAATAAATGCTACATATTAAAAAAAAATATTTAAATGTTATCACACTGTCGGAAATATACACTTATGTCTATGGCTTGTTAAAACTAAACAATTATTTAAGTAATTTAAAATAGTACCTTTCCTATAACTTTTGTTGTGTTTGATATCAGGTGAATTATGTTATGCAAATTTAATCATCACATAATAACCAGTAATCATGCATTCATGCATCAGGTTCCAGGAAAAAAAAAAAAAAACAGGCTTCTCATAAACTCCGTATGTTGTGATTCAATGTGTAGTGTCGCAAACTAAGTTGGGCTAAAAAGATTCAATGAAATGAAAGTCCTTTTGTGCTCGAGGGTAATCTTTCAATGCAGAAGTCGCCATAGGGAGATTATTTACAACAAGAACAGTAAAAATAACTTTTCTTTAAAAAAAACATTAACAAAGTAGTAAAGCATCAAAAACTACATTTATGAGCAGTATTATAAGTCCAACACTGTAACATTATTGTTTAAATGTATAAACCAACAACAGTTAGGACTAAAACTTCATGCAAGTGCAATGCAAAAAATAAATAAATAAATATATAAATAAATAAATAAACATTAACAAAGTAGTAAAGCATCAAAAACCATACGTATGAGTAGTATTATAAGTCATAGAGAAAAGAGAAGAAAGAGATGACTGACAACTCATTGCACCTTATCRGCAAGATTGCCCTTTTCTTCCTGTAGCACGTCAAGCTGCACAGGTATATCATTACAAATTAATTAGAACAAACAGGAAAAAAAGGAGATGATAAATCACAATATCTGGTCAGTCTCATGGTTAAGGGGTAATAATTTTAAAYTACATCCAAGAAGGAGAGAAAAAGGAACAAATGAAATGAAGAATATTATGTGTAGCTGCGCACACTAATCTATAATGTTTGAAATACCACTAGGTCAAAAACTGTCCAGTAAGATTCCAAAAGWACAATGCATTGGCTAACAGAACACATAATTTACCTCGTCTTGCAGGGATGTTGAAGAAAGCTGATCATTAGGTTCTTTCTACTCTCTTGCTATCATACTCCCGAACTCCATTAACAACCTATCAAGTCACAAATAATAGCAATGAACTGATTATTAATCTCTTATTTATCAGCACACAGAAGGAATGACAGGGGTTGAAAAAACTTCTACCAAAAATTAGAAATTTACAATTCWTTGATCCAAAAAACGAATAATGTAATTGATCATGATCCCAAATTCAAATAGTAATTAMATAACATTAGAATMACARTACTAATWTAAKATACRACAACACTGCAAYGATAATATGACATAAAATGTCTTTCTAACATAGTTACAAATTAATTTTTACTAATTAGCTTCRAATTATATGTATGTGTGTAAACGACGTGATCATTGTGGCAGACAAAACACAAAAACTACAATCTCAATACTGCTTTAAAGCTCACTTAGGCAACTCTGATCAATTTCAGTAATGTACCTTGAACATAACTCATTGCTAATTAGTTTTCTAATATGGTATATCGAATTAAAAAAGCTAAAAAAAAATATTAATCATCGAATATGAGAGTTGAATGATCACTACATTGCAACACTATATTATTTTCCTCACTAAGATAGAATATTATGATTCACAACTCAATCATCCTTTCTAAATCTGAGTACCCCCAACCCCTGGCCCAAAAGTAGAATACCGATATTGGCAACATTACAAGGGCTATCAGTCTAAATTAGAAAGTTATGGACATCAAAGATGTAAACCTAATGATGAACAAACAAAATTGAGAGCAATTGAGGGGGTGAAAAAAAAAAGCTTTAGCTCCATTCCACCTCATATAAACTACATAGTTTACAAAAAATTTCCCTCATCATCTATTAGGTTTCTACTGGTAAAAATGTCACTTCCATAAAGCAGATTCTCAGATTAAAATATGACTCCGTTAAGGCTTTGATTGACTGACCAACTCTATTAAGCTCAAATCATCTTCCAGAAAAAAGAAATMAGTAGATATTTCAAAACTATAGATAAAATCCCATCCTTATAACGAAAAAATAAAGTTATCCTAATTCAGCTAAATCTGCAGTCAAGCTCAGCCATAAATTAATTTATTTTCACAAAAAATTAAAAAATTACTACTGCATACATCGTTTCATCAAGCACGACAAAATCCAATCGATCAATTTACGAAACAAAATAACCATTATACATTGACTATAAAGTTGAAAACTCTACCTAATTCATCTTTAACTGCGTAGTCAACCATTATACATTGATTGTCTAATTTGCTTGTTTAAAAGGTTAAACTCTCAAGTCAACTTTCATTACTTACCCAATCTATTCACCCAAAATTACCTTTTTCCAAACAAATTTACTCACACATTTAGTCTTTTGCCTAACTTAGTCAACTATTTTATCTAACTCAATCAACTCTTAAACAACGTGCCAAATTGTCCATCTAATAAAAAACGAAGGGAGTATGTATATAAGACTATCGCATCTCAATATCTAATTTCACTTGTTGAATTTATTAATAACTCTAAGCTAATTAAHAGAAAAATATGTTTGGCAATCTTTACTGAGGCTGTGAGGACAACGTATAGATGCTGATCAGAAAACACTACTTAAGAAGGTTGATTGGAATTTTCATTCTAGCGAAATACATCAAATGTGCAACAACAGAACTGAAAAATTCTATCCTACCTTTCTCCTATGGACCTACACTATATCTTATTACATCAATTCAATAACTTATCACACCTAATGTATCCAAAATCAAAGACAAAAATAAAACAAATTCACAACACTGATCAATCTTATCAACATTACTGCTACTTGTCACTCACATAGTCATACTTCAGTAAGAAAGCAAAATGATGCACTACTACACCCACCTTTTAATTTAACAAAATCGAACACATTATTGTGTTTCATCTCGTGAATGCATGCAACAATCTCTGTTAGGAGTCTCACAAGTTACAATATTTCAGCATTCCATCTACTAAAGAGATTATTAACAGTTTCATTCGACTACTAAAGTTCAAGTGATGAGTAGCTACTGGATTAATCAACCAAGCATTCAAATTAACACAAATCAGGAATAAATTAACAGGGGTCAATGATTAAATTAAAAACAAAGACGCTTACCTAACAAAACTAATATGAACACCAAGGCTCCGGTGAACCGCTGAGCAGTCTTCGATACAAAGGAAAATCACATATGTAACTGACGCCCAAGTAGGATTCTTCGCATTACAATCGAAACACATCTATCACACACAATAACACAAAATAATCAAATTCACAACT
>SNQN01001626.1:17886-32892 GCA_008642245.1 Bassia scoparia | reverse complement strand
TTAGAAGGGATACAATAGGTTTATGTGTCCCTTGTTTATTTAGAGGGGACACGATAGCATTCACCTATCATGTCCCATATTATGTTAGAAGCGACACAATAAATTTACGCATCGCATATTATCTTAGAAGGGATACAATAGGTTTATGTGTCCCCTATTTATTTAGAGGGGACACGATAGCATTCACCTATCGTGTCCCATATTATGTTATAAGGGACACAATAACTTTACGCGTCGCATATTATCTTAGAAGGGATACAATAGGTTTATGTGTCCCTTGTTTATTTAGAGGGGACACGATAGCATTCACCTATCGTGTCCCATATTATGTTATAAGGGACACAATAATTTTAGGCGTCGCATATTATCTTTGAGGGGACGCGATAGGGTTTTATTATAGGCGTCCCATATTATAAAACAAAGGGACGCTATAGCTTTAGGCGTCCCATATTTTATACATGGGACACGATAGGGGGGTCACCTTAGATGTTTTTTGTAGTAGTGCTTGTCAAACGAAACACTTGGCATGTATATCCTAGTAGTAACTTGTTAATACGTATTATATTGTGCAGCCTCGGGGACCTGCATGCTGTGGAGTAGGAGCAATACGCGACTCAAAGGTGGATCGGTACTCGGGATTTATTGGTAGATGATGGTATTAGTTATTTGTTGTGAATGACAAAAACTATTGGAGCACTTGTTGAAGTTTAAGTTTATTGTGATGGTGTACTTGAGAGTTTAAGTTTATTGTGATGGTGTACTTGAGAGTTTTTGTTATTATTTTAGTCATTTAGTTAACAGGTATTGTCAAAAAAATTAGTTTCGTTGTCAGGTTTCAGTTATTTATTGTCATTAAATCATTTTTATAGTCATTAATTTTACTTGATCAAATATCAAACACCCATTGCAATTATTTATCCTATGTTTGCAGTTAAAATTAAGTCACTCATGGTCATAAATTATATTATCATGGTCATGAAATTTCTTGTTGTGGTCAAAAAAAGTTAAACGTTTGTATGCAAAAGTTGATGCATTTGTATTGAACCGAAACCCGCATTTCTGAGTTGGAGTTTATGAATATTTTGTACCCAAGGCTAGCCACAGGAATGAGCTTTGTAGTGGTGGAGGGCAAAGGCCTCATTGGAGGTGTTATCCTACTGTGGGATGAGTCAAGGACTGAAGCAAGACCAATCATTGTGCCGGAACAAGGAACTGAATCAGTCCTCCAAATGATGGCGTCTATTACGATTAGTTCAATCCAAATTTCACAATGATTAGATAAATGTCAGGGGTCCTATATATTTCGTTCCTTATTTTTGTAATTGGTTTTTCCATAGTAAATAAGTTTTAAAAAATTGATTACAGCCCAAAGAACCTCCAACAGAGCCATTCGGGAACAGATCATCGGAGCCAGGGGAGACTTCAGGCACTTGATGTTAGGAACCGTATAAGGTGACCTGTCCAGCAGGAGCAACAATTGGACCAATTTTCCCACGATTTCACAACGGTTGTATTGATAATTATATAAAACAGTTTGGAGTTTTCTTACTTGTGTAGTTGCTGGTTTATGCCTTTGTATTAAAGGAAATGCCTTTGTATTCTAATGATAGCAGTGTTAAATGGCAAGGTAAGTGCTTGTATTTTAATAATACTACGTAAATTTAGTAGTTGGTTAAAAAGTAAATTGTGTGACGTTTACAAATTATTGTTGATTTTTATACATAAGTTTAAGTAAAACACAACTAACATGGTTAAATTAAGTGTTCATTTAATTAATTTGAATGAGTGAACAAAAGTACAACGAAAATAACATATCCTTGGCGTAAACAAAAATAAACACTAAATTAAAGGGGGAAAGAACATTTGGACAACACCCATATTTACAATTAAGGGTAAATTTCAAAATAAAAAAAAAGTAGAAAGTGGTAACACATTAAAATGAATTAGTGACTTGGAGGGAAACATGGTGTGCGTCAAAAGTACAGAAATGGAATGCATTGGAGGGAAACATAAACAAGTACAATGTAAAATGGAGGGAAAAAAAGTTTGTGGGAAACTCAACTTTGAAATTGGAGCGAAATCATTGCTAGTCTACAAATACTGACCACATGGTTGTGGTCGAATACAAATTCATCAATATCAAAACATAAGAGTCTATTAAAAATGGTGAAGAAGAGAGCAGATATGAGAGTGCAACACCCCAAAAAAATTTCCTCAAACAAAAAGGCAAAAATTATACCAGCACCAATTTATTTCCCTTACACTAAATCATTACACCAATATGAGTGTGAGGAAGAAGATCATCTCAGAATATATGAAAGGTTTGACAGAAGAGCGTGCCACGAAGTAGCAACAATCGACTCCAACTACAAGAGGCAATTCAAGCGCATGGACTTTGAAACTCTACTCCAACATGTATGCTATCCAACAAATATCTCAGACCTAGAGGTGAATACAGTTGAGGTCGTCAACAGAATTGTGTTACCATTCTACACCCCTCAACTATCAGATCTGCTATGCACTATGCCAAAACACATGAGAAACACTTACGAGAGCCAGATGCGAAGAACTGCAACAAGCAACCTCCGACTAAGATTCGATATAATGTCAAGGATTACAACTTCCTCCCTGCCTATAAGACGAGAGACTTGCTTGTTGAAGGGAGGTGATAATGAGGTTATAATTCATAGCTACTCTAGGTACTTTAAGGTGGTTGAGTTTGATATCGAAGAGATCGACGCAATGAACATCAAAATGGAAACAAAAAGTAAGAGTGCATACCCAAGAGATGGAAGGACAACCAAGATACAAATGTATTGCACACAAGACCTGGATTATGAGAGAAAACGGAAGTACAGACAAAAGGGTGAGGGCAAAACTTTCACATTCCTCATATGGAACTACAGAGGAATAGACCGAAGAGCCTTCCCGACCATAATGAACAACATACTTGTGGTGCAAAACCCCCCAATGGTTATCCTAACAGAAACAAGATCTTCAAATGCTATTTCAAGTCAAGAGCTTCAAACATTCAATCATATGGAATTCAACTTGTCACAACCAATAGGGAAAGGTGGTGGAATTACAGTGCTTCACAAGCAATCAGAATGTGAAATCAACCAGATCAGAGCAACAAAGGGAGGTTAGGAGGGAACTTGCTTGGTGAAGGATTAATTAAATGAAACCTTTAATTGGATAATATTTTGCTGTACTAAGTAACCCTAAATCTTTTGGCTTTCTACTCCTATGATGTTTTACTCGCTGTATTATAGGGTTATAGGATCCAAAAAACATTTAGAGGAGTAAAATTAGTAATGTCAGACCTTTGATCAACGAGAAGTAGAAATATAATGTATTGTAACACCTTTGATCAATGCAAGGTAGAAATACTTTTAAATGTCGGTATACCTTTCACAATGCAAAATACAAAGAAATTTAAAAATAACGTAATGTAATCAAACAACTTGGATCAATGCAAAGTACAAAAAAGTCTAAATCTCATAATTTTCAATATAGCATATTTTACAAACATAAAAAAACTGGTAAATGAGAATATTTTAAATTAACACTAGAATATTAGAAGCTACAATTAAAAAGTTATTAAGTAAGGCCACAAAATCATCACAATATTTAGTTAGTTCTAATCGGACATAACTAAAGATCACACATGCTCCTTCTCCTCATTATATTGACTGAGAAGATCTTCAGCCATCAGCCCAGCTCTGTCCTCCTCAGTAGCAACCTAAAATAGAGAGATACGAAATAACGAATTTATTAAAGTTGAAATCAAAGCCATCAACAAAAGTCCAATTAATTTTGACTTACAACTTCCAACTTGCTACGGATTCAATCAACATTGCACTTAATACCGAGCAACATCACCACACCCGTGGAGTTCCTGCAAGTTAACATGAAAACTTATTCATCACACCCAGCCATAACCATAACCACCCGGACATAACCAATTAAAGATCACCAATTAAAGATAAAAAAGAAGTGCAACAGATTAGAATATATTCATACCCCTCACAAGGCACACCAAGCTTGACTTCATTCAATGACCATTTACTGTAGAGCCCTAATTCCCATGATGAAGAATGTTTGGCCATTACATGCTCCAGCATTACAAAGACCTGCAGTGTCGAGGAATCAAGAAAAACAGAACACGGAAGAAATCAACATCCATATCAAGAAATCAACATCTATATCTAGTTAAGTCCTCAGAAAAGAAAATAATAAAAAATACATCATGACTTTACAATAATGCAAACATGATGATACCAATTTATAGACAAATCCCTTCAAGTCACCAATATCCCTTTGTAGTGGGTCAAACACTCGCACTTCAGTCCGATTAACAGAAAAATTAAGGCACCACCAACTACCCTCATCCCAAATCGGAATGAAAACCTGTCAAATAGGCTAATTAATGGAGGAATCAAATCCCTATTACTAATGTTAACATACAAATAAAACCGTATTACTAATATTAAAATACAAATACAAACTGAGTTTATATCGTTGACTTCATTCCCGAGAAATTCCCAATACTCTTCACTCAACCGGGAGACTATAGTAGACAAGTCACCCTCATCAGCAAGAACATCGGCCTACATGTCAATTTGCATCAACAGATGTGATATTAATACATTAGTGTTAAAATAGTATGAACCATTAAAAGGTTTGTACAAAGGAATACACACTGCAAAGCCTGGGTCCATCATTAGCTTCTTACTCCACACAATCCATCTCTGGGCCACACTTTCGTGTAAATACGGCTAGCAAAACGGACATACTAAAAAAAAGCCGATTACAACAAAACATAACTCACAACTACAATACATCAAATATTTTAAAGGAGACCACAATAATCACCCGGTAGTCCAACTCACAATCAGAGAGTTCAACAATGTTGCACAACGACTTTAGTGTAGCATAAACACCATCACATAGAATCACAATAGGATATACACTACAATAGCAAGGCAAAGAACTTGTTGTAAGTGAAACCTTAAAAAAATAACCAACATGGAGGAAAAAAAATTCAAAAAAGAACAAGTGAGTTTATTACTCTAACTGCAAATGACTGAGAACATATTTCATGACTTTGTTCTTAAACCCAGCAAAGCTTGCTGGCCGCCAACTAGTGATGTAGCTCCGACTCAATCGGCTTGGAGATTTAATCTCCCGTTACGGCTGAATCCTCTCAACAATAGGTACTGCTTTTTCTCCGTCATCTTCCTTCGTGGAGTTGAATTCCTGAGCTGTATCATGAGTAGGAGTCTCCGGACTTTTGGCCGTACCTTTTAAAAAACCAGGTGGAAGTTCCATGCTACCACTATTAGAATTCGCACATGCATCCTTTGAATGATTTAACTAGTCCTCCACATGAGGATATCCTGAATACATGGATTCCATCATAGGAGGAGATGTATTGTCCATGGCATAGGCACAAGCATTTTGGATGGTAGCTTCGACATCAGCACCGCCAGTCTCATTTCCAAGAGTCCTGCTACGACTCCCTGATACATCGGCAGAAGGTGTACTGTTTACAATCAACTCGGGTTGATCATCTTCCTTTTTATGCAACTCAGCCGCATCTTCCTTGTTATGCAACTCAGTCGCATCTTCCTTGTTATTAACAACAATAACAACATTGACCTCCCCATCTACACCATTGACCTCACCATTGACTTTCCTTGTTATGCTAGCTACTTCATTTGTAGCTGGGTCACTTCCACTTACTGCCAAAAAACAAAGGAAGGGAAAGGAAAAAAAGATAACTTTTTATGAAAGCATATGAAAGCAGAAAGGAAAAATAAAAGAAATGATAGACTAGGAAAGGAAAGGAAAATTTGATTAAGGTTTATAAATAAACTTTCTAAATAGACTAATGTTTATAAATATATAAATAAGAAAGAAAAGATGATTATCCCATATTGAGTGGAAATACATAAATAAACTTTCTAATTCATGTAAAACAAATGAATAAGTGCACTAAAAATTTAGAAGTCGCCACGCATTGATACAAAACAGAAAACACGCAAGGTGGTATTTTGAAACACACTTGAAAAAACGAATTTACAACTGAATGATAACAACAGATAATTGAAGCTCACCATCACAAAACTTCCCGTCCAAATCCTGCCTAGCACGTTTTTTTTGGCTTTTTTTACTTAGGTAAGGATTCCCAACACTGGTGCGCTTCGACCGAACCCTCTTCCTAGTGACACCATTACAATAATACCGACACTCTTTACTCGATTCAGCAACGGAACTCATATTTGCAGGGGGGATAACATCACGCATCACTAAGGGATCGATGCTTCTCCCCATATGCTAGGTCCAAACACTGCATAACATAATAACAAGTCAACCAACTAACCAACACATTAAATATTATGAGAAAAGGAGCAACAACAAATACAACAATACACCAAGAGCGCCATAGTCCCCTGTGCCTGTCACATCCTCAAATTGTGCAAGCCTCATATTCTCCCAAGACCAAACCTGCATACGAGGATAGAAGTCCCACTCGAATAGATCGCGATTTAACCTATCAAGGTACATCACCTGCCATGGAAAATAAAGTCACATATAGCCAACGAATTTGTGGAAATGAAACAAGAAATTAAAATAAAACAATAAAAACTTGAGATAAACTAACAGCCAAGAACATTATAGATCCTCCACAAGAACGAGCAAAACCCTCGCAATAGAAACGTTTTGCAAAGTTTGACAAGGACTTCATTAGATGGTTAAGCAACAAACTAAACCAATCGTACTCACTGGCACTGGCATACACACTAGTTGCTGGAAGTTACTTAGGAGACATTCGATGACAACTAGTTGGACATAACACCTCATTCAAAGCATACATCATAAATGCCCTCTTGAAAAACATCTCATCTTTAGGTTCGACTTTTTCATTACAGCATTTTCAATTTTTTTATCGTCTATGCCCCATGTCCCTTTGCAAGTCCCTTTGCGAGAGTGAAACCCAAAAACCCTCTTAATGTCATCTATCTCACTCACCATTGCCTCGGTTAAAGTATGCATGTTGGGAACAGGCATAGGACCATCGAGAATAGCAAAAACCCATTTTACGTGACGTTTGCCTAGACGAATATTAACACCCCCAGGGGTTCTAAGAATCCTCTTGGGAACATCAACCCAACAAGCCAACCAGTAACAAAGGGTTCTGGACAACCACTTGTCAACCAATGAAAACAACCCAGACAATCCCATCTCACCGACCCACTTCTTCTTCAGTGAGCAGAAGTCAGCCACCACCAATCCAAAGGCCTCAACTCTACATCGAACATTGGGATAACCACCATTAGCAAGGAGCTCACAGAAAATCATCCGATCTTCTTTCAATCGACCAACTCTGCTAAGTGAATTATCCTTCACAATGATAACACCTAACGGGTTAGACCATGGGATTTGTTGGCAAATCAACATTACAACTACACAAGCAAGCCAAAAAGAAAATTGGACTTCCTTACCCGATAACACTCCGGGTGAAAATTCTTATTCCAAGTTGATGCATTTCCTTGATAATGAGTGACATGACCTTGACAACTTAGCATTTCATTGAGATTGGAATTATTCATAACTTTGTCAACGAAAAGAGAAAACCGCAAACATCACAAATTACACCATAACTTATCCCAACAGAAGTCTTAACAAAAATTAATCAATATAACTAGATGAAATTCGCTAATTGAAGTCTAATGAAATTAGGAAAATTTTCAATTTTTCAGAAAGCACAGCTTAGTTTCAAACATACGACAAGTAACAGACTAAATTCAACAAAAGGGTTTTATTTCCCAAACAAAAAGCAACAACAGTGTGAGATTCAAACAACAACCCAAATTCAACATTACTGATCACATGCACAACTATAGTCATCTAAATCATCAAACCTAAAAACAAACATGGTGCATTGCTAATTTGCTATCAATGTAGACACTGTAACCACCTAACCCTAAACAACAACAAACTAGAAGAGGTATAAAAATATTAGGATAAGAGGCTAATTTACCTCATCACTGTCGGAATCAGAATCCGACATTGAAGACAGCTCCAACTAGCACGACGCAAAATAATCACCTACAAAGCTAATTGAAGTTGATGATGCTGGATAATCGAATTAACACCATATCCGAAAAAATAATAAACAAAATATTAATTTTTGGTTTTGTGGGATAAGTCGAGTACTTGATTTGGAATGAATTTTTTTAACCCGAATTTAATGTTTTGCGATAATTTGGGGAAGGAGAAGTGCCTTCATTTAATTTTAATTTTAATTTTACGAGGAAGAAGAGCAAGAGTTGGGAATAGAGAGAATTAATGTTTTTTGGAAATTTGAATCGGAAATGGGAAGTGAAGTCAGGTAATGGAGGCACGTGACTGGCCTTTAAGTACTATCACGCGAAATGACGAAAATGCCTAAGCTATTACTAAATAGCTGCGATTGAAAGATCAACCCTCTTTCCGTATTGTGTTTGGTAAATTGTGGATTCAGTTCTTCGGTTTATATTGGATTTTGGTTTGATTTGCATAAATATTATTGCTTCCCAAAATTTACGAAGTTTATTGCTTCCGTATTGTGTTCGGTTTCTTCAAGAGTACAGTTGAATTCGTTGCTTGATTTTTCCTATTACAAGTTACGAACTTTATTTTTGTTGACTTTTGTCAAATTTTTAGTTAGTATTAATTGAATTAGCTTAATCCTGATTTAGCTTGATAACAACCTCATGTATTAGTTGGTTGTACTTTATGGAATTCTGTTATTCCTACTTGTATATAAGCTTAGCATGTATCATTTCCTAAATTAATAATAATGATTCTCTCTTCTTCTATTTTAAACTCATCAATTCTCTCAATCTTACATGGTATCAGACGCCATTAACGGTTCTTGAAGCTCACTTCCGCCATTATTGATCATCTCATATCTTCTTCTATCTTCCTTATTCTATCATCAAACGATTCTCCTTTTCTTTCTGATTCTATTTCTGCTTGTTGATCTTCCATATCTTCATTTTTCTTTTCTAAAATTCATACCATATTTTTGCAATTTCTGCAATTTTATCGTACTCTGTTTTTTCCTATTTTCGATCACAATGTCTTCTTCTGAAACTCCTGATCTTAATGCGAACAATGAGAATCGTAATACTCCTGATCCTAAAGCAAATGATGATCCATATTTTCTTTCACATTCTGATCATCATAGTCTTCAATTATCTCAGCATTTGTTCAATGGCTCTAATTTCATCAACTGGAGTCGTACTGTGAAAGTTGCCTTGATTGCTCGAAACAAATTTGGTTTTGTTACTGGCACTTTATCTTCTCCTGATCCTTTAGCTTCTGATTATCAGAAATGCTTGCGCAATGATTATATGGTGCTCTCATGGTTGCACAATTCGATGGAGAAGAACATTGCAGAATCTTATCAATTTGTTGAATCTTCTGCACAACTTTGGTCTGAATTGAATGAACGTTTTGGACGCACTAATGCTCCTCGTTTGTTTGCAATTCATYAGCAACTCACATCTATGAAGCAAGAAGATGCTTCTGTGACTAAATATTTCATCAGGTTGAAGCGTCTTTGGGATGAACTTCAAATGCTTGATGGCTATCCTGAATGCTCTTGTGGCATGTTGCTTCGTTGTTCTTGTGGTTTGCTCAAGAAGTTTCTGGCAATTCAAGAACGTAACAAGCTCATGCAGTTCTTGATCAGGTGAAGACTCATCTTCTTTCTTCTGAGCTTGAATCGTGTTTTTGATCAGGTGAAGACTCATCTTCTTTCTTCTGAGGTTCTTCCTACTGTGAATAAAGCTTATCATACACTTTTGCAAGTTGAGCAACAATACAAGAATAATGATGCTTCTTCTTTGGTTGAGACTAGTGCTTTGAATGTTTCTGCTCAGTCTAAGTCTAGTGCTAGATTTCCTCAGCCTCAGAAGAGAGATTTTAAGAAATCTAAGGCTGACTTGTTTTGTGATCATTGTAAAAGGAAAGGTCATGCCATTGATGCTTGTTGGAAGCTTGTAGGATACCCTGAGTGGTTTCAGAATCAAAGGAATAAGTCTATATCTGCAAAGTCTACATCATCTAATGTCCAAGTTTCTTCTGCTCCTGGAATTCTTGGATCAGCTCCTAATTCTTCTTCTAGAACTGATCCTGTCATGGTCAATGCTGTATGTCAAGAGGTTTTGAAAGCTATACATCACACTTCTTCTTCTGCTATGCAAGCTGATCCTCTTTCTTCTGCTAATCAGTTTGCAGGTAACATAATTGCTTCTCATGTTAATTCTTATTCTAAGCAATTGCCTATAACTTCTTGGATTGTTGACACTGGAGCTACTGATCACATGACATCTCATATTTCTCTTTTCTCTTCTATGAATAAGTTGCTCAATCCTATTAGGGTTCTATTACCTTATGGTTCTGCTATTCTTTCTATGCTGGCCATGTATATCTTAATAAGCATATTATTCTTTTTGATGTTCTTTATGTTCCAAAATTCAGAAACAATTTGATGTCTGTTAGTAAATTAGCTACACATTCTAATTTGGATGTGTTGTTTGATTCCTCTTCTTGCAAATTTAAGGACCATGTCAGTAATCAACTCAAAGGCATTGCTCAAAGAGTTTCTGATCTTTACATTTTTTCTTCACATTCTTGTAATGTTTCTCATATTTCTTCTGTTAATAATGTTGTAGCCCAATCTAGTATATCTCTTATACATGCTAGATTAGGTCATGCTTCAGTTGGCAAGCTACAACACTTGGATTTTCTTTCTGATGTTCATAAGCATTGTGATCCTCATTGTAAGACTTGTATCTTTTCTAAAATTCATAAAGTTCCTTTTCCTGTTTCTACTTCTATTCCTTTTGAATTAGTGCATGTTGATCTTTGGGGTAAATACATGAATCCTTTTATGTCTGGTGCACATTATTTTCTCACAATTCTAGATGATAATACTAGAACTACTTGGACTTACATGATTCATGACAAGAAACAAGTTCCTTCTGTTGTCTCTTCTTTTCTTTCTTATGTTAATACTCAATTTCATGCTCAAGTTAAGACTATCAGGAGTGACAATGGGACTGAAATAGTTCAGGATACTTGTGCTACTTTGTTCTCTTATCTTTGTATTATTCATCAGAAGAGTATTCCTGGCAATCCTCAACAAAATGGATGGGTTGAGAGAAAGCATAGGCATCTCCTTGAGACTGCTAGGGCTTTGAAATTTCATTCTGGTTTGCCTTCTAAGTTTTGGGGTGAATGCATTCTTACTGCCACTTATTTGATCAATCTTATGCTTGTTAAAAAGCTCAATTGGCTTTCTCCTTATGAACGACTCTTTCAAAAGAAACCTGTCTATGATCATCTTAGGGTTTTTGGTTGCCTTGCTTATCCCTTGCTTTCTGCTCAAGATAAATTCTCACCTAAATCTCAGCAATGTGTTTTCATTGGTTATCCACCAAATCAAAAAGGCTATAAGCTTTATTCTTTGGAAACATATAAAGTTTTGATAAGTAGAGATGTTCATTTTGTTGAAGATAGTTTTCCTTTTCTTAAATCTCTTCCTTCTCCTTCTATTTCTATTTCAAAGAACTCTCTTCCTCTTGTTTCTCATGCTTATGATGAGTTTTTTTTTCTTCCTTTCAAAATACTCAAACTCCTCAAACTTCACAATCTCCACAAAATCCTCCTTCTCCTTCTCCTTCTTTTGTTAAACATACTTCCTCAACTCCTTCTCCTATTTCATCTCCTTCTGTTTCTTCACAATCTCCACCCTCTTTCCCTTCTCCTTCACCACCTCCACCACCATCTAAGAGAACTCCTACCAGGAATATTACTCTTCCTTCTAAATATCAAGATTATCAGGTTTCTACTAAGTTTCCTACTCATTCAAATACTTCTGATGCTTCTGCTTCTTTCAATGTCTTTTCTGAACCTACTTTATCGTTTATGGATTCTGCTTGTCTGCATAGTTTATCTACTGTGCTTTCATCATATGAACCTTCTTCATATTCTCAAGCCAAAGATTACCCTGAATGGAGGGATGCTATGCAGAAAGAACTTGATGCTTTGGAACAGAACAAGACTTGGGATCTTGTTCCTTTACCATCTAGTATTCAGCCTATTGGTTCTAAATGGGTGTATAAGACCAAAATTAGGCCTGATGGTTCCATTGAGAGGTGTAAGGCTCGTTTAGTAGCCAGGGATGATAAGCAAATTGAAGGAAAGGACTTCAAACATACTTTCAGCCCTGTTGCCAAGTTTACCACAGTTAGGGTTATCATTGCTATTGCTGCAGCTAAGGGTTGGGATCTACAACAACTTGAAATTAATAATGCTTTCTTGCATGGTTTCATTGATGAAGATCTTTATATGAGACCACCACCTGGTTATGACAAGGCTGCGGGTTTGGTTTGAAAACTTAACAAATCCTTATATGGTTTAAGGCAAGCATCAAGGCAATGGAACATTGAATTAAGCAAGTTCCTCTTAAAATGTGGCTTTCAACAATCTACTCAGGATTACTCTCTTGTTACACAAAGGAAAGGTTCTTCTTTTACTGCTGTTGTGGCATATGTTGATGATTTGTTGATTATTGGAAATAATTCCAGTATTATTAATCATTTGAAGAAGGGTTTGCATTCTGCTTTCACCATAAAGGATTTAGGTTCTCTCAAGTATTTCCTTGGTATTGAGGTCTCTAGAACTTCAGCAGGGATCATGCTTAATCAAAGGAAGTACATATTAGACATGTTGCATGATGCTCACATGGATAATTTGTAATCCTGTCAATTTTCCATTTCAAAAGGGTCTTAAGCTTAATCATGATGATGGTGCTTTGCTTACTGATCCAGAGGCTTACAGGAAGATTATAGGCAAGTTGCTTTATCTCAATCTCACTAGACCAGAAATTTCTTATGCCACTCATCATCTCAGTCAGTTTCTTAATGCACCAAGGACTACTCATTTTTCAGCAGCTGTACATGTCCTCAAATATTTGAAGGGTACCCTTAATCTAGGCATCTTCTATCCTTCTAAGCTTCGTTTCAATCTCACAGCTTATAGTGATGCAGATTGGGGCACTTGTGAAATTTCAGGCAAGTATTTGAATGGTTATTGTGTTTTCTTGGGTGATTCCCTCATTTCTTGGAAAACCAAGAAGCAAAAGGTGGTTTCTAAGAGTTCCACAGAGGATGAATATAGAAGTATGAGCTATACTACTAGTGAGTTGACATGGATAGAAGGTCTGCTTACAGATTTAGGTGTTCATGTTCCTCAGCCTATTACCTTATTTTGTGACAATGTTAGTGCTCAACATATTGCTGAGAACCCTTGTCACCATGAGAAGACAAAGCATTTCACCAAGAAAGGCTCTAAAATTGATGTTCACTATGTTAGACAGAATGTACAGTCTGATTTCATTCATACCACTCATGTGTCTTCTTCAAATATGCTAGCTGATATTATGACCAAGCCTTTGGGTGCTGATCAACATAAAGCTCTTTCAGCCAAGCTTGGACTTGTGTTTCAACCACAAGTGCAAGTGTGGCATGATTTTACTCCTCCTCATCTCCCAAGTCCAGCTTGAAGGGGGCTGTTAGTTAGTATTAATTCGATTAGCTTAATCCTGATTTAGCTTGATAACAACCTCATGTATTACTTGGTTGTACTTCATGGAATTCTGTTATTCCTACTTGTATATAAGCTTAGCATGTATCATTTCCTAAATTAATAATAATGATTCTCTCTTCTTCTATTCTAAACTCATTAATTCTCTCAATCTTACACAAATGCAATATAATATTGTGGGCACAAAAATATTGTTTTTGTTTTGTTATGATCTTCAGTATAAAGCAAATTTTTTGTTTTTTATATAATAAATTCATATGCATGTCAATTCATGTTTGGCCGATGATTTATGCTTTGTCAATAATCATTAATTGGTGCTATTTGCTTTAATCAGTATGTACATATGTGTATAAGATTATTGTAGCATAATTTATTAAGTAAATTTTATCGTCTATCATTGTAAATATTTTGATACCTTTGGTTAGGCATAAGCCATAATGATAACGTGTACGTTGACTACCCGATTCCTGGACTGTTCTGTCCCTAGAATTTGGCTTTGTTTTAGTTAACTGTATAGCATACTAGATTAGAGATATTAATTGCATATATATAGTTTCAAATAGCTTAATAATTGTATCTTAGAATTTTTTTTTTTTTCTGACGACGACTATCTTTGAATTTGTTAGTACTCTAAATTTGTTACATAAAATATATTCTATATATTCTCTAAGCTTGTTACATAAGATATATAGGGAGTACAAATTATCCAAAGAGAAGTTTGTTACGGAGTAGATACGATATATACAAAATATCCAAGGATCAGATAATTACATAAATATACAAAATATTTAAAGAGATTGTTTCCTTTTTATTTCGATGCTTACTTTGTATTTAGGCATGCATTATGAGTTTGTGACTTTGTCAAACACGTATATAATACATGAATATATATACTCCAAATCTTAACATATGTGATAGTTGTTTATCATACTTGTAGTATAAATTGACTTAAGTAATGTGTAACTACAATAAGTTACCCGTATGTGCTTATTGTATGCATATATATTTAGTTAAAGTATTATGCTCAATCTTAATTCCCATATTCGTGAACGTTTATTGGTTACATCAAATTATGTTAGTATTTGTTTGGAGATTAATATGAAAAAAGTCAATAGTTGTTAATTTGATGAGAAAATAGTTGATCGTTAAATTATATTCTATCATATCCCATGACAATGGCTATTATATGTATATGGCAAAAGTTAACGAGCACCTCTAGGGCGTTAGATAAGATAACTAAAAGTGGAAATATTAAATTAATATAAATATTAATTACACCGATAGACGTGTGATTTTGGCATACATTCCAAAATTTATACTATATATATGGTTTTTATTAGT